>VSMD01025688.1:0-50883 GCA_008750895.1 Mirza zaza | reverse complement strand
CCCTCCCCCCTGCCCAATACCCTATTACCGTAGTACCTATGTGTCCACTTAGGTGCTGCTCAGTTAATACCAGTTTGCTGGTGAATATATGTGGTGCTTGTTTTTCCATTCTTGGGATACTTCACTTAGTAGTATGGGTTCCAGCTCTAACCAGGAAAATATAAGATGTGCTATATCACCGTTGTTTCTTAGAGCTGAATAGTACTCCATGGTATACATATACCACATTTTATTAATCCATTCTTGGATTGATGGGCACTTGGGCTGTTTCCACAGCCTTGCGATTATGAATTGTGCTGCTATAAACATTCAAGTGCAGGTGTCTTTTTTGTAGAGTGTTATTGGATCTTTTGGGTAGATGCCCAATAATGGGATTGCTGGGTCAAATGGTAGATTCACTTGTATTGCTTTAAGGTATCTCCATATTGCTTTCCACGCGAATTATTATTATTATTATTATTTTCTTAGACAAGAGTCTCACTCTGTTGCCCGGGCTAGAGTGCTGTGGTGTCAGCCTAGCTCACAGCAACCTCAAACTCCTGGGCTCAAGCGATCCACCTGCCTCAGTCTACCAAATAGCTGGGACTATGGGCATGCACCACCATGCCTGGCTGATATATATATATATATATTAGTTGTCCAGCTAATTTCTTTCTATTTTTTTTTTAGTTGAGATGGGGTCTCAATCTTGCTCAGGCTGGTTTTGAACTCCTAAGCTCAAACGATCCTCCTGCCCTGGCCTCCCAGAGTGCTGGGATTACAGGCGTGAGCCACCATGGCCGGCCTGTACTTGCGAATTATCAGCAACCTTTTTTATTGGGTGGAACCTGGCTTTGGGGTCAGGTAAAGCCATGGCTCATGCGGCACCTATGACTGACCCTCATTACTTTGCCTTCAGGCCCCCAGAGCTCAAGCTACTACAGCGTGGCCCAGGGCCTGAGACACAAAATCATTCTGGCCAGAAAGGGTATTCAAAGGACTCAGAGGCTACATCCCAGAAACCAGTCCTCCTGAACAGGCCTTTCCTTGGAATGGTCTGGATTTACACAAGCTGGGCTTCTGAGTTAATCCTTTGCTGCTCAGGATTATATAGGGGAGTAAGTCACCGGGGGTCATCTGAAAATTTTGCTTACCATATTCTGGAAGAACCTGGTAAGGAGGATGCTTCATTTTCCCAATGACTCGTGAAGGGCAGGAGCTACTTCCATATCTGTATCTCTCCCCCACACCAACACACAGAAACACAGATAAACACACACACTGCATTAACCACAACGTATATGCTCCATAAATATTTTTGACTGGATACATATCAATAGAAAATAAATATTTTATAAATGATACTCATCATTTGTTTGAGGCAGGGTGGCAGATTCTGAAAGAAATGTGGATGGAATGTTCAATGCAAGAAAGGCCTTTAAAGCTTAGTAACACTTGGAGGATTTAATCTGCGGATTAAATATTCTGCATAGCCTTGAGCTGCGGGTTACAGGGCAGACCCACCCTTACACACAGTCCCTTACACACCCTTACACACCCTTACACACAGTCCCCTGTTCACTAGGAATGCTGGTGGCCGCTGGGCTCGGGGGCAGGTGAATCCATGGCTCCTGCAGTAGAGTGACCCAATGTTCCTTCCGCCGCCATCCAGTGCCACCTTCAGTAAGTATCAGTCTTACCAACACCCCTGGCCTCTAGCACCATTGTACTTTTTTGGTCATCCTGGATTGATTTGGGAAGACATGCACCAATTGAAGGTTCTCTAAAAGTTTGCACTGAGCAATAGTTTAAACTAGCTCTTACAACTTTCAGTGTCCCTATGAGGTGGTAAAATTATGGAAAAATTACTTTTGATTCCATGGATGGAAAGCAGAGCCTTAAACATCCTCAAATCTCTGAACTCCACTGGGGCCTAAGATTTTTCCATCTAGGACGAGGGCTGTTTCTGTTACAAAACGCTCCATCTTAATTCACATGACCAGGCATTTCTCTCAGATGCTCCCATTCCATAAGAGAATATTTGGAAACACAAGCCTCCCAGCGGTGTGGCACACTTCCCACACTTGGTACACCTGAGCTGCTGTGACCAGACAGTGTACAGAGCTGTAGGAGATGCACAGTGTCCCGTAATGCTGGGGAAGGCTGTGATGCCAGCTGTTGGGAAACTCCCCGTGGGAACCTAGAACTGTTGTCTGTAAGCAGAGGGCAAGCTGAGGCCACTCCCACTCAGTAGGTAGTCAAAGATTTAATCAGGGAAACTTCCATATGAGGCAGTCTTGGGTGGCATCAAGATAAAGTGGATCTCTCCACTTGCAATGATGCCTATCTAGCATTTATGCCATGGAAAAGGAAAGAAATGTCACTGGTGGTGTGTTAAACCATTGGGTTGCTTTACTAATATATTTGCTATCTGTTTAAAGGGACTGTTTGGGTGCCCTACAATATGGTCAACATTCCTAAAGGGGAGTGTTCAGAGCAGCAGCAGTTATCTTGGTCCTCTGAGTCTTGCAACCCACTTTGCAGTCAGAATGCATATCCACGGCTCAGAGGCTGCTCAGAGATCATGGCCACTGTCTGACCATGCCCTAGGAAAGGGTCATGGCTGTATGTCCAGGATTGGTTTGTCCTCCTTTCCTTTGAGGTCATCCAGTGTCACTGTTAGCCCCAAGAGGATCTCAAAGTATGATGCCACCCCTGTATGTTGTCACAGCCCTTATCATTCAACTGCATTTGGGAGAGGGGCTGACTGAGACTCAGGAGCCCAGGGTCCTTGTCCTGCACACCATGCTGTCTAAGTGGTGAGGCCATGAAAGTCCCTGCTACACTTTGGGCCTCCTGCTTCTCCTACTCCTTCAGTGAGGAGGTTCACGTAGATTGGTGCTCTTCCATTTTCACACGGCAAAAATTTCCTTTCCTCTAGAAAACACTCCTCAGAACACCAACATGCACTACAGACGTTCAGTTGGAGGGAAGGGGTTGGAGTCCTGTTCCTTCATTCTGGTTTCTCTTTCCAAGCTCCCCTTTACACCCTTGTTCTTGACAACCAGAAAACATTACACACAATGCTTCCGTGGCCTTCTTGTGGCTGCTCTAAAGTCACCACCCTCGTTTAGGCTCAAGTAACTCTAAGCTGTGGTTGTTCCCCTATTCCCTTCTTAATGTGGCCCCTTCACATTCTTCCCCTTCATGCACAAGTGCATAGAAGTATAGAGATGTGTCTGTTTGAATTTTGCATGTTGATGAAATGACATCAAGTATGGCAGGAATCAAACTGGGTTTCTATCCTGCTTGTGGGACATCCAGTGAGCCTGTATATCCATGTCTGGACATACAGACATGACCTTTTGTTACATCCTGAGATCAGTCGATCTATCAACCAATCCATCTCTATACCTATTTCCTTTCTGTTAGTGGTGAAACCCTATTGTCCTCCTTTAGTAATTTTTCTTTATGAGGAATGGAATATGTATTCCCCATGAGTTTGCCAACATTAGAGAATCATAAACATTTATTTCTTCAGAAAACTAGTACCCCACTGAATATTAATGTGTATTTCTTGAAGAAGTGTCCTATGTCAACAAAATTTGAAAACCCTGCATCCTCTCTCCCTTCACTGGGAATCCCAATGCACATATCCTATTAAAGCCTTCAAGAAATCCTGCGGTAAATTTTGCTCCACCTTGTTTAAGTTAATTTTCCACAAACAGGTTACTTATTGTGTTACAGAACCTGTATTAACATGTAGAGGCTGGGCGCGGTGGCTCACGCCTGTACTCTTAGCATTCTGGGAGGCCAACGTGGGCAGATCGCTCAAGGTCAGGAGTTCGAAACCAGCCTGAGCAAGAGCAAGACCCCGTCTCTACTAAAAATAGAAAGAAATTAATTGGCTAACTAAAAAGATATAGAAAAAAAATTAGCCAGGCATGGTGGCGCATGCCTGGAGTCCCAGCTACTCAGGAGGCTGAGGCAGAAGGATCGCCTGAGCCCAGGAGTTTGAGGTTGCTGTGAGTTAGGCTGGTGCCATGGCACTCTAGCCTGGACAACAAAGTGAGACTTTGTCCCAAAAAAAAAAAAAAAACAACCCCGAAAACATGTAGAGACACACCAGTGTTCCCTTCCACATAGTTTGAGAAGGCTTTACTCCAATTTCCAATAAATTAATCAAGCCAAAATTTAAGACCGTAATAAATGGTCATTTAGTCTTTGTGTGAATACTCCCAATGAGATGTAGCTATTTCTCAGCAAGGGCCACTCCCCATCTCTGGAGGGGAACTCACAAAATCTTTCAGAGGCACATCCAAACAGGTCCCACAGCGGATCTGGCCAGGCCAGTCCCAGAATGGTCCAGTATCCAGAAGGAGACTTAGAAACTTTTTGTGGGGCCCTTGAGATGACGGGAAGCCTTGCAGGATCATGGCAGCCCCAGGCCTCTTATCCAGACCTCCCTGGCTTCCCAGCCATTTGCTGCCCTTCTGGCGGGGGGTTTGCTAACAGTCACATGGAGTTGCATGCCACAGCCAGGGCCAAAGAGGAACTGTGGCCAGGTTCGACGTGTCCTCCAGGAACTTCCTAGGCAGCCTGTTCCCCACCAGTCTGGGTGTAAGATACTGGGCTATAAGGAACAGACATCTTCCAGCTGCTGTTTACTGCTTAATTGCCTACCGCAAGGCATCATGAGTATATTATGGGATGCAGAGGAGAAAGACAAAGAGAGCGGAAACCTGAGTCTCTCAGCTAGGACCCGGAACAGGTTAGGGCCTATCAGGGGCAGGCTGAAGTAATAAAAATTAAAAAAAAAATCACTGTGGGGGTGGATGCTTGACCAGTAAGTTTATAAAAGGGGATTTTCACACAAAGGAGGGTCCTTGCCCGGGAAGAGGCCACTGCGTTGGCACTCTGGGGGCTCGGACCCTAGCTCGAGCTAGACAATAAAACTCCTTTTGGTAATTACAGCCTCGGTGACTCTGTCTCTCTGTCCTGCGGCCTTGTGTATCCCGAGTATAACATGGGTGGGTGGGGGGACTCAGAAACATTTTGTGGCACTTCTGATGACACACACTGCTCCAGACCACAGTGAGACACAGGGCACCTTCCACAGCCTTCCCTCCACAGCCAGGTGCAAGCCCTTCCCCTCAATTGGAGTCTCATGGCCCATGCATGCCCTCCTAAGGCCTTTGTGTCTGGCCCTGGCCAGTCGTAGCCGCCAAGGCCTTCCTGACCACCAGGTCCATCCAGGCTCTCCCAGGTTCCATGGCCGTTCTGGGTTTGTCCTGGGCTCTGGAGAGGGGCTTAGAAACATGTCTGCAGGGTGCCTACCAGAACTGATTCCCCACCCAATTTATCATCCAGAAAGAGCTGCCCTCCATGGTGTCCATGGCTGGGTAGGGTCATCTCAGCTGGCTGAGTGAGAATGAGAAACATTTTGGAGTTCATTTGCCATAAACAATCTAGCTCCACATGAAACCACAGCCAGGTCACAGCACCTTCCCTTGGGCTCCCTTTACAGCTTACACTGACCCCCACCACTGCAGGGGAAACAAGATCCTCAGACAGCTGTATCCAGTCTGTGTACATTCCTGTCTGGTTAGGCTGGTGGCCCTGACAGAAAGATTCTTTAAAAAATTTTCAGAAGGCGTGTCCAGTGACTAGACTACATGAGGAACCACAGCCCATCTGGGCATCCCTATGTGATTAGCCAGCGCCCCTCCTTCAGAGTGTAACCCAGAACCATTCTCTGCAGGAGTTTCTTACTATCAGGCCCGACTCTATACAGGCCTGGCCTACCTGTGAAGGTGTCCCTTGATGCCCTTAGCAGTGTCTGCAGTGGATGGGAGTTTGGAAACATTTTGTAAGGTGCAGCCAGTGACAAGTCCCAAACAGGGATTGTGGGATTGAAAAGGGGGCTCTTCTCCCACCTCCACATGGATCCCTGACTTCATGGAGCTTACTTGTCTTTAGGAAAACAGCAACAACAAAACAACAATAACAACAAAGACAATTTCACACCTGGGTAAGTATTTCGAATAAAATGAATTATATTATTAAGATAGAGAATGGCTTGGAGATGGGGGACTAATCATGTTAGACAATAAGGGAGGGCTTCTCAGAGGAGGTGGTGTGTGAACTGACCCTGTAGAAAGCTGGGGGCTCACTCAGATAGTAGAAAGTGTCAAATTAATGCAATGGTCCCCCAGCTATCCAAGATATTATCGGATCACAGTTTCAGCCAATTCTAGGACTATAAAAAATGTTTCTGTTTATACAACCTATAAATCTGACTAGCTGTTTGGTATGTCCCCAGTAATTTTGGCTTCATCCTTTGCACAGAATTTAGTATGAGATTAGGTTGGAAAATCCTAACTTGATTCTGTTGCAAATTTTTCCTCCAGTGATTTCAATTAGAGTCTGTGTCTTGGACAATAAGCTATAAAACATTTCACTCAACATCTATTTATTGAAGTCCTTTACATGCCATATTCTTCTAGGCACAGATGGAGTTTTAAAAAATACAATCACTTGCAGTCTGCATGTTATTTCTATGAAATCCAAAGTATTTGGAACATTTGAGTGATGTTATTTAAAAAATTTTCTCAGAATTTGACATTGTGTGATGACACCCACGCTCTTTCTATATGGTTAGTATTTAAATTCCTTCTAAGGATACTATTTTGGTCTACATTCCTAACGTACACAAAATTATCTTCAATCAAATGGACACAATATTCTTAAATTTTTTTTAAAAAACCAAACTACTGAGAGATCTACATGTGAACGATAAAATAAGCACAAAATCTCTAGAAAACACATTGTGGGACAATATTCCCAACTACGACTCAAAATGCACAGTAAGAAAACACAAATACATTCAAGTACATAAAAACTTAAAAGTTTTGCTTAGCAAAAAATGACTATAGTCAAAAGAAACACTGTGAAAACTATTTATATGTATCACAGAAATCGGAAATCATTCCAAATGTTTGTACAATGCTCCAAAAAATAAAAAAAACGCGGGCTCAGCAATGATACCCACTTGGCCAACACCTAAGGCGCCCTTAGAGAAGATTGCAGGTATTGCCATCCCGGGACGTGCCGAGGATTCTGGGTACTGTAGTCCAGAAATGGAGGACTGCCCCAGGATTCCAGGTATCGTTGTCCTGGGCACGCGCCGAGGATTCTGGGGACTGTAGTCCAGAAATGGAGGACTGCCCCAGGATTCCGGGTATCGTTGTCCTGGCGCTACGCCAAGGATTCGAGTCACTGAGCCAGCCAGCGAGCTGCAAGGTGAATGTTCCGCCGCCTGTCACTTCACAGCCCGCGTCTGCCCTCCGTCTCCCCTTGAGCAAGGCTGCTGCGGGTCCCTCTCTCCAGTGTGCTCTTCCCGCGCAGGAAGGAGGGCGGGGAAAGACTGGGCCTGCGGGCGCGCTGGAGAGTGCGGGCGCGCCGAAGCGCTCGCTAGCGGGCCTCAGGTCCAGCGTTTCCGTTTTCTGGGGAGAGGGGAGGACACCCCACACGCGGCTTTGCGAAGAGCAGCGCGGGTGCGGCTTGCCCGAGAATCCCAGGTTAGGGTTGCCACTCAGGCGACGTTCGGGCAGTAGATGGTTAGGATTTTATAGGGGTAATCTAGGCCCGAGTAATCTAGGTCGCCAGTGTGTTGTGGTCGCTGTTCGTCCTTGGGCGGGACCCGGAGGGCAGGTGGCCCAGTGAATTTTGAGGGGGGGGTTGGCCGGAGGTGGAGGTGGACTTTGCCACCGCAGATCCCCACAGGTAGTGGGTGAGTATTGAGGTTACATCCCTGAGATTTCGGGGTTGAATACAACTCGGCTTCCATTGAACTCTGATGCTCGGTAGTTTGTGGTGTGAGGCAGGAGCGGGAGATGGCCCTCGCCTACGTGTTTTGGGGAAGGGCCACGGGGAACTGGCACTGAGTTGGGGGTAGATCTGCCTTGGGACAATCTTCTCCGTGTGGGGAGGACAGACTAGGAGCATGTATTGCAGTATCAGCATTTGAGAGACGTGCGTGGCGGTCTCTATGTGGTGCAGGCATCCATGGGACGGACGTTTGGTGGCTTTGGGAACTCAGATAGCTTTTCCCTTGGTCATTGTGGTGGGGGTAGTAACAACCATTGTGGTCCCGCAGTTTTTTATGCCGCTGGGGTGGTGGGATACCATCCCAAGAACTTACTTTATTCTTTTTATTATGGAAATATCATCAACAGAACCCAGAAATAGAGAGACCAAAAGTCAGGTCCTCAAACTTATCACCTTGCAGCTAGTCTAGTTTGGCCTAAATCCCCTCCTCACCTGTGCAGCCTCATTGAGCATTGTTATAGCCATGCCTGCTGGCTAAGAGCTTGGCCCTTTCCAGTGAGACTTGAAACCCAGGCTTGGTCACTTTTTGGCTGTGTCAGTTTGAGAAAGGTTATGTAAATATTCTGTGTTTCATTTTCCTCCTCTGAAATAGGTGGGTAATATATAATCGCTGCACAGGATTGAATGAGGAAAAACTTGTGACATGCCTGGAACCATCTCTGGTATATTTTAAATGCTCAGTAAGTGTTAAGTATTATAATTAATATTAAAACGTCATTCTTCTAGAGTCACAAAGAAGACGATAAGCTTTGTGTTCATTGTCAGCATAATTTCAGGACAGTCTATGTTGTGATGCCCACACTCAGGATCTGTTCTCATGAAGATGCCCACAGTTGTTTCCTTCTCTGCAGGACTTGTGATACATTTTTTTTTAATACAAAAGGAGGCTTTACCCTGAGAATTTCCTGGGCCTGGGAATTTCCAAGGCTGGTTCTGAGGATCACACCCTATTTAGGTCTCTAGCACTATAGCTCCAGTCTCATGGCTCACCCCTATCTGCAGGAGAAAGGGAGGGCAGCCCAACCTCAGGTGGGAACTCCTTACCTATTGCCTTCCTGCAGTGCCTTCTCTGCTCCAAGCCATGCTAAGTTTCCTTTGCTTGTGTTTGACATCTGTGCCCTACACTGTTCCATCTGAGGTTCAGAAGCTCAGCCAGTTCTCTTCCTGGGGAGCATTCCCCAGAACTAATGCCCTCATTTGGGTCACGTCAGTCATTGCCCCAGCATTCCTTCTCTACGGGTTTATTTAGGCTGCTGCGTTCCTGGTGCAGACCAGAGCCTGTGAAAAATGACTCAATTAGCATTTACTGAGCAGTTATCCTGTTCTAGGGACTGAACTTTATAGTCATTGCCATATTCATCCCCTCAACCAATGTGAAAATTAGGAATTGGAATCCCCATTCTACAGACTAAAAAGTAGTATGTTAATGAGTTAAAAATAATTTTTGCTTCATGTAACATCTGGGATCTGGTGGAGCAAGCAGGGATTTTGGGGGGGTTAATAATCAGCTTTTTTGGCCAGGCGCAGTGGCTCACGCCTATAATCCTAGCACTCTGGGAGGCTGAGGCGGGCAGATTGCTCAAGGTCAGGAGTTTGAAATGAGCCTGAGCAAGAGCGAGACCCTGTCTCTACTAAAAATAGAAAGAAATTAATTGGCTAACTAAAAATATATAGAAAAATATATTTTTATTTATGCACTAATAAAATATATTAGCCGGGCATGGTGGCGCATGCCTGTAGTCCCAGCTACTCAGGAGGCTGAAGCAGGAGGAGTTTCAAACTCCTTGAGCCCAGGAGTTTGAGGTTATTGTCAGCTAGGCTGACGCCAGGGTATTCTATCCCGGGCAATAGAGTGAGACTCTGTCTCAAAAAAAAAAAAAAAAGAAAGAAAAATTCAGCTTTTTGAGGTATACTTTAACAAAAGTAGAAATAATATATAATCAACCTTTTTCTTTTCATCCAGCTTAACACTTTGCAATTCCTTTTTCATCCAACCCCCATCATCAGCTGAGGCTTTCTGTTTTCGTGCTAGAGTATGGTGAAGCCAATCCAAGGCATCATTTCATCTGTAAATACTGCAGCATACTCTTCTGAATGAGGACTATTTTTGTTCTTGTTTTCCCTTTTAACATTGCTACAGTACCATTATCACAATTCAACAAAATTAGCAATTTTGTATTTCACCTATTACTCAATTTATATAGAAATTCTCTGAGTCTGAAAAATGTTTCTTTACAGTTCAGATTCCACACTGAGGCTCATTAAGACCAGAATCATGAGAGGAGAAACATCTAGAATTTAGGACAGCAGTGCTCCCTGTCCCTTTCACTTTCTAACCTCTTTTCTTTGTGACCTTGGTAAAGTCTGAAGCTTCTATACCTTGGCAAACTTCCTGCCTGCTTGCTTATGTGCTGAATCTTGTTGATTCAGCCTACTCTGCCTGCCCAGCTCTTCTCCATATTCTACTTCCTCACTGTCTTTGGAACTCTGCCCATGAGGACAAATAATGATCATGACAGTCACCTGATTGCCTTGCCCTAATTCTGCTCCAACTATAATCAGGAATGTGAATTCTTGCTGTGGCCCATTTGCAGGACAGGGGGTGAACACAGAACACAAAAAGACACACAGACACACACAAAGACGGTACAAGACTGCAGTGCCGAATGCACCAGTTGTTTTATTTTTATACCCTAAAAAATTAAAGTTACTTCCTTGTACGTGACCACCCAGGCCTTATAGCAATGGCCATACATTCCAGAACACATAGCCTAAGGGTACAGATGTCCCTGACTCAAGGTTTCCAGGCAGTTGTTTGAGGCACCAGGCATAGATCACAGACGAGATTAGCAAGGTTGGGCAAGGCAGCCACAGGGAGCACTTTTCATCCCCAGTTCCTCTTAGGCTGATCCACCACGGCTTTGCCTGTCTTAGGTTGTCCCTCCCTCGGGGGATCTTACCCGTCATTGACTAACCAGCCATCTTATGGGGCCAAGCAGGAATCAAAGGAACAATGTGTTTATTGTGTGGCCTCTAGGCCTCCACTTATCATGGGGCTGGGCAGCTCTTGCCTCAATGTAGAAACTCAGGCCTTTTGTTATGCCTCCAGGCAGCAACTGTGTTTATCACAAGGACCGTGTCCGGAGCACATTACAGAGCACAAACATTACTCACTAAATTTAATTGTTAAACCAGGAAAGTATGATGTCAGTTCCAACAGATTCTGGAATGGCAATGTTAGGAGCTATGTGCACTTTCTCTCCAGCAAAACATCGCAACTGGTAAATTATAAAATAACAAAACAACCAGTTAGGTTCTATAGAATTTGTTTTCAAACCACTCAGCAATTTAGAGAAACATTTATTCCAAAGAATCAACTGAGTCTGTGAGAACAGTGAGAGTCTGTGACATTTGAGCCACAAACCCCTACCCCTGCCATGCTGGTTCACTGACAGAAACTCCACCATGGGTGGTGGAAATGACAAGATACTGCTCTCTCTTTTCCTAGTTCTCAGTCTATGGTGGCAGTTTTTCCGTAAGAGGGGCAGGATGCCACTACTTTTAACTCCTGTCCCCCACCAGCCCCATGTTCCAGTAAGCATGGTTGATAAGTTTGCATGTTTTGATGTGAATCGCTTTGAATTTATCCTTCCTAGAGTTTGTTGAGTATACTGGGTTTGTAGATTCATGTTATTCAAATTTTGCAGTTTTGACCATTATTTATTCAAAAAGCCTATCATCATCTTACTATCTGCTCCGTCTGGATACCCATAATGTATATTGTAGGTCCAGTGATGACACCCTATAACTCTCTGGGCACTGTTCACTATTCTCCATTCTATTCTTCTTTCTGCTTCTCAATGTCTGTAATTTCAAATTTCTTTATATTCACTGGTTCTTCCTTCTGCCTACTCCTCTAGTGAATTTTTCAATTCACTTACTGTGTTTTCAGGTCCAGAATTTTCATTTGGTTCCTTTTTGTAATTCCTATCTTCGTTGATAGTCTCATTGTGTTCATACATAATTTTTCTGATTTCCTTTTGTTCTCTTTTCCATGCTTAGTTTTTTGAGCATATTTAAGATAGTTGTTCTGAAGTCTTTGTCTAGTATGTCTGATGGCTGTGTTTCTTCAAGGAAGGTTTCTGCTACTTTTTCTTCCTGTTGATGGGCCATGTCTTCTTGTTTCCTTGTAGGCCTTCTAGATTTTTCTTGTTACAAATTAGGCATTTGGGACAAAAGTAGCCTCCTCTTGCAGTCTTTGCAGACTGGCTCTTTGTCAGGGAAATTTTTTACTAATTACCTTGACATTGGTTTTGAGCCTTGAGATCAGCCTGAGGAGAGTTTCAGATATTCTCAGGCCTTTTTGGAGCATGGATCTTGCCTGGGCCTATGTGTGGCTTTTTCTATTTTCCCACATAAGCAGCTGCTTTTATTATTTTATGTTATGTTATATCTCGAGACAGAGTTTCTGTCGCCAGAACTAGAGTGCAGCCGCATCATCATAGCTCACCACATCATCATAGCTCACAGCATCCTCAAACTCATGGGCTCAAGCAATCCTCCTGCCTCAGGCTCCTGAGGAGCTGGGTCTACAGGTGGACACCACGACATGCAGCTAATTTTTCTATTTTTAGTAGGGTCATGGTCTTGCTCTTGTTCTGGCTGGTCTCGAACTCCTGTGCTCAAGCAATCCTCTGCCTCTGCCTCCCAGAGTGCTAGCCACCAAGACTGACCAAAGCAGCTACTTTTAACTGTTTATTTCCCTCAAAGAGTCTCTCTTCTGGGCCTTTGAAGGTCTGTTGTATGTCTCCACCCATAATCTCTTGCCCTGGGCATCTGCTCTTCAGTCTTATCTTCATCTCTCCCAAGAAGGAACCAGTGCTTCTCCCTACCTAAAATCTGAGATAGTCAACACAGAGGGCAGTTCTCCAGGCTACCTCTAGAGATCTTGTAAGTAAGCTTGCTATGCTTTCTCAGGTTTGAAGGAAGTAATTGGAAACTAGGATGCTGCCTTAGAAGACCTTTTTGTATTTGCATTTATATTATATTCTACAACTATAATCTTTTGCCCCTAGTATCTGCCCACAAGTCTCCCTGCTCTTCGCCAGGAGATTCCTCCATAAGTCAGCACCTGGGCAAGTTAGAACATTGCATATAAGGTTTGTTTTGCTTCCTTAGAGTTCAGTTCCAGAGAGGGAGTTGAGCTGCCTCCTCTAGACCAAAACCATGTCATATCAGGGAGGAGGTAGGGTAAGATCAAATAAAAATGCATTGTGATTTCATACTGTTTTGAATGTGGATTTTTCTTGGTGGGCGGGGAGTGGCTTGGTAGCTGGAGACCTTTGACTGTTTTCCAAAGAAGTTATATTCTATTATTTTAGCCATAGAATTAGTAACATGATTAATTTTTTTTTCTGTTAAGGCAGTATGAAAAATCTCAAATGTACAGCAAAATTGAAAGAATAGTATAATGAATCCTCATGTTCCCCTCATCCAGTTTCAATAATTTTAAAACCGTGAGTAGTCTTATTTATTTCCTCCCTTTTTATGTGCCAGAGTATTTTAAAACAAATCCCAGGGATCTTGTTATTTTACCCATAAATATTTGATCTCTGAATAGGATTTTTAATTGATGTGATTGAAGTATAATTTGCATACCATGAGAAGCACAGCTTTTAACTCTATAATGAGTTTTGGCAGCGTATACACTCATGTAACTTATCACCTCATTTAAGATACAGAACATTTCTAGAAAGTTTCATCATGCCTTTGCATGTGAAGCATCACTCCAGAGGCAAATAATCAAAAGTTCTTACCAAAATATTAACAAATAGTATCCAGCAATATGTGATACAGATGATATATTCTAATGGAGCATAGTTTGTATCCAAAAAAGCAAGATTGGTTTTATTTCCATAAGTCAATTTAATTCACCACTTTAATAGAGTAAAGGAGAAATATCCACCTGATCATTAATGCAGAAAAAGTATTTTGTAATATTTCACACCCATTGGTGATAAAAAGAAAATTCTCAGCAAATGAGGAATAGAATTTTCCTTGGTATAAAAAAGGTTATGTGTGAGAACCCTGCTGGAGTCGTTATATTTTGGTACTTGAGTGACTCTTCTTGGAGTTACCATCTGCCTTAAATGTCCTGCTTTTCACACTTTGAGAAATACATCATCGTTCACAAATTTCTATATTTAATTCAGGGTTCACTCAGAGTTTAATAATGGGTCCATAGCAAGGCATTGTCTTGCAACCAGAAAATTTCCCCTAGGCCATTAGGCTACACAGTTTCATGATTACACTAACCAAACTTGAAGTAAAGTCATTAAGGGATAAAAATGGTTATTAAGGTGGCTAATAAAGGAAATATGATTTTGGGTTTTTTGTAGGTTATCTTAAAAAATGTGTATAAAAAAACTACTAATGTAAAATGTTAGACTCTGTGTTGGGATATGTATAGCTATGTCTTCAAGATTGATACTTGGAATCAAATTCTAGACTGTACTATCTATGAACCTATTTCTCTGGCCAGTTGTTTTCTGTCTGCTACCAAGAAACAGGATTCTCTGCCTTGTGTAAATGCCCTTTTGTGTTTACTGCTTACTCTTGATTTTTAAAAATTTGATTGTGCCCTTGACTGTCCCAGGGTGCTGTTGGTATATAACTGAACATTTGTGGACAGGTATGTTCATAGGTACATGCCCATATGGATACCTTGATTATATTTTAGCTATTTAAAAATTAAGTTGGAGGATTTTGCCAAAAGTAATTATGTGTGTGATTTCTCTAATAGATTGATTGGCATGCGAATCATGTCCTTTTAGATATCCCACAGGATGGGTCTAGGCAGTGTCACATTCATTATGCTAACTGGTGAAGGTTCACTGTTCGTACATGGTGGTGGCAAATCTCAACAAGGTAGCTCCCAGGATGTGAAATGAGCAGTTCTTCAGCAAAAATGATCTAGGAAAAAATGGAATCATTGGGCCAGGCATGGTGGCTAATGCCTGTAATCCTAGCACTCTGAGAGGCTGAGGTGGGAGGATGGCTCAAGGTCAGGAGTTTGAAATTAGCCTGAGCAAGAACGAGAGCCTGTCTCTATTAAAAATAGAAAGAAATTAATTGGCCAACTAAAAATATATATAGAAAAAATTAGCCGGGCATGGTGGTGCATGCCTGTAGTCCCAGCTACTCGGGAGACTGAGGCAGGAGGATCACTTGAGCCCAGGAGTTTGAGGTTGCTGTGAGCTAGGCTGATGGCATTGCACTCTAGCCTGGGCAACAGAGTGAGACTCTGTCTCAAAAAAAAAAAAAAAATGGAATCATTGAATTTCCTTGTCTTCACAGTTTGTATTCTATATAGTATAGTAAAGCAGTATTACATTCCATTTGCACCCTTCCTTAGGGAAGAACTTTGTGGTTTTCTACCATCCAAGTGGAATGTTACAGAAGATATTTAAGATATTGGAATACCTATGATATTATTAATAATATTTTTTTCTTAGCGTAATATTCCTTAAAGTTAAAAAATATTGTAACAGTGATGTTTTGTCATCTTTATTTTTTTCAAAGTTTCCCCATAATGACGTGCTCATTTGAAGCCAGATCCTCTCCCTGACACTGCAGTGACAGAGGAAGGGACACTGCACCTGGAGCACTGAAACCACAGGGGTGCGTTCTGGTTCTGTGCACACGTCCACCCACTACGGCACACGCATGTTAGATCCGGGAGTGCCCAGGGCCCAGGGGATGCTCAGTGAGTATTGCAGGAAAGCAGTTGTTTACAGTTACAGAAGTACTTGGTTTACCACTTTCAAACTTCACTGCAACCTACAATAAGAAACATTTTCCATCATAACTCCTTAAATGCATTTATAGTGAATATTAATATATGTGTATTAGATAGTTTTATATATTTAGGTTTCAAAAAACTTATCCTCACTATGTATGATGCACGGATCTTTTTAATTCCATTCTTTTTTAAATTAGGGAATATATTTTAATTCATTTTTGAACAATTACTACTTGCAGTACACAAGTGGAAAAAAAAAAAGTGAGTGGTGAAAAGTCAGTCTCCTTATCTTTTTCCCAGGGAACCACAACCCACCTGCACTAAAGGCTGCTGGTGTTAGCAGCTTCCTGTCTGTCTGCATATAGAGGTATGTAAGACTATACAGAATTCCTAGAATTCAGGTAGATTTTTTATTTATGTATTTCAGTTTTAGGAAACAATGCTCTTGCTAAGATAATACTTAAAGGAGAGTCATGAAGCTTCTGTTTAAGCCATTTATTTGTGTTTGGAGCATAACATCTTTAGGGTCTCAGCCATACACGAGGCCCCTGTGGTTCTCGTCAGTAAATGCTATGGTTCCATCTGCTTTCACTCTACTGTCAATTCACTGCGAGAGGAAGTCGGTACAGCTGTGGAGCCCCGGCCCCTGGTCCAGTCTGGGCTAGGTGCCATCTCTAGCTGATGCATATCACCGCCCTGGTGATTCCCTTTGCCACGTATGTCAGATTTCCTGTTTTCTGTGTCCTGTGCATTCCCTTTTTTGATTTGTGCCCTCTTTTTGGTGGCATGCATCCTTGCATACTTTCCTTACACATGTGTGTGAGAGGTAAAAGTTTTGAGATCTTAGATGTCTGAAAATGTCTTTATTCTCTTCTCCTGTCATTGATAGTGTAACAGCATGTACTAGATGTCATTTTCATTTAGAATTTTTAAGATCTTCTATGATCTTCTAGCCTGTGGGCTTCTAGCAGCCCTTTATATATGACCAGTTTCTTTTCCTCTTGTAACTCTTAGGACCCTATTTTTCCTCCAGTGGTCCATGATGATGTGCCTTGGTGAGGGTCTGTTTCCATCCTGTGTGCTTGGCACTCTGTGAACTCTTTTAATCAAAATCTTAGGTTTTTCAGTGCTAGGGAATGTAGTGTCTTCACTGATAATTGCCTCCCCTCTGGGTTTTTTCTTTTTTCCCTAATTTCTCTTTCTGGAACTCCTACTGTTCACTTATATGACCTCTACTGCCTTTCTCTTTTATTTTATCTTTTCTGTCCTACTTTTTCTGTTCTCTATTATTTTGTTTCTTCAACTTTGTCTTCCAAGTATGGAAGCTTTTTTTTTATTTTGTGTTCAATATTGGTTAAGACCAACAAAACTGATCCTGTACCCCACAGCTTCAGAATTACTCATTTGATGTGGAAATTTAAAACATGCAGTTTATTTTTCTTTTAATTTTGTTTTGAATTATCCAACTTTCTTTTTCTCTGTATTCTTGTGTATGACATTCTTTGGTTTAACTCTCAAGATGGTGGGTCTCCTTATCGTCCTGTGTTCTTGAATTTTCAACATTGCTTAGACATAGATGTTTATTTTGATTGACATGCTTGCACAGTTTGACTAAATAGAATAGGGTATTTGGCCAACATTAGCAACTGTGTTCCTATAATCACTTCTAAGACAGTTATACTTAGATTTCTGTATAATTAAAATCCTTCTGACTGGGATACGTTAGATTTATACTTTTATTACTTTTTTAAAATATAGATTTATACTATTAAAAACTTAATTTACTCCTACCATAGGACTAAAATTTAGCCAGAATATAACTGTATTTTTTAAACCAGTCTTAACATATGACATAGATGATAAATACAGTTATTTCACTGGATTTCTTGAAAGATGTCATGTGATAGTTTTCTGGGAAGTCAAGCTGATAAGATCAACCCCCAAAAGTCATGTAACAGAGGGAACAGCCTGAAAAAAAGGGTAAAAATGTTTTCTGTCTTTTTAAAACCTCCCACACCCTTTTTGGGAATTGAAACCTGCATCCCTGCCTCAGGCCAGTGTTTGGGAGTGTAGGGGGCTGTCTTTGCTCTTTGTACCACAGGAGATGGCTCAACAGAACTATCCAGGCAGAGGTCTGGGCTGAGGTCACAGAATTGTCTTTGCCAGAGATGAGACAGAGCAGAATTATTAACTATAGATAAACAGCAAATAGCCTGGAGCTGAAAACCTTCCCTCTAAAAGCTCTGCATTTCTGATTACAATTAGGAAAATTGGTATTTTTAAGACAAGAGTCTGCCATTTTCCTCATTTGATGGCAAATTTATAAATCTCTCTCTCCTTTTCCTCAAACCACTTGTCCTCATTCTTCTGATGTGGGCTCAGGGACAAGTGCCAAACTTTTGGTAACAGAATTAGGTGTCCCTGGGTGGACCCATTGGCACCTTAATGGAATGACACCCTACAACTGCTGCCGTAAGCCGTGGGGAGCAACCCAGGTTAAGCTGTGGGTCTTTGCTGGTAGGAGCAACATCTTTTAGAGGTGAGAGAACAAGGGATGGCCCCAGTAGCTGCTGAAGCCTGTTTTAGCTCCAGAGAACTCCTGTCTCTTTCTCCCTGAATTTGGACATAACTCTGTGGATAAGGAAATGGATTTGGGAAGTGTCATGACAGCCTTGGCCATTTGTTTGATAAGTTTCCTGGTATACATGTCCAGATCCTTGGTCCCACCCATTTGGGGAGGTTTTTAGACCTTCCTGCTGGATTTGTTTGGAGGCACCATTTGGGGTGGAAGTCACAAGGTTGAGTGGACCTAGGGCAATGGTTGGATTTGGAGCTCATTTGCGGTTACCAAGGAACCAGGGGGATTGGGAGGTGTGGTTCTCATCTGAGAGAATTTGGTTCTTGCTTGTCCCCTTTGGATCAGGAGATGTTGGTTCTAGTTTGAGAATTTGGTTCTACTTTGGATGGTTCCCATTTGTAGGCCTTGGCATTTTATCTTGGGGACTCCCTGTATTGTCTGTGTGTGTTACTTTTGAGTTTTATTTCAACAGAGAGAAGCTCCACAACTTTAGCTACGAACCTATGTCTAAAATATGTATGTACTGAAGTGTAAGGAGAAGTGGCTGTTGAATAAACCTTGACAACTGGAATTATTTTGTCCAAGGTGAAGTAAATGGGACAAGATCACGTATGTACAATTATAAAGGCCTGGGATAATGTCAATGGTCCAAGAGAGACCTCTATTGGGGGTAGATGGGATAGTCATGATGCTGGGTTTTAGTCAAACAGTAGGTAGGATTCCCCTGGTCGGCAACAGTTCTGGATCAGCTGCTGGGAGCCTGCGAGGCAAGGCCCTGTGTGGAACTGCAGCCTGGAGCGGGGATGCCCACCACGAGGGGGGACTGGCCAGCACACTGCCATGCAGCGAGGAGTGCCCACCTCCCGACCAACCCCAACCCCAAGCACGTGCCCAAGGGGGTGGTGAGGCACACGCAACCGCCTAGGAAGATGCAGTTCGCCAGCGCTCAAACTCACGCTGATGGAGCCCCTGCCGGAGTCCTGCAGCTAGGCCAGGGGATGGCGCCTTCCCCAGCCTGCAAGTCCCTGCCGGTGGCATTCAGCGCCCTCCATCTTGATGTTGTGAGGGGCTGGGGGAGGGCACGACCAGAAATAATTCTTTAGTCCCATGACCACTATGTTATGACTCAGGAATGGGAAGGGCCTCCCCTAATACCCAACAAGAGACTCAATTTGGCCAGAGGGCAGTTCTAGCTGGAGCCGGGCGATGTACAATCAGTGTGCTTTTTGTAAAAACACAGAACATTGTAAAGAACGTTGCCCAAAAATTGCAAAGGGCTCTAGGTAACAAGAAACCTCCAGGAGGCTTTGCTTGTTTTCCAAGCAAAGTTGATAAGTAACCCTCAAAATACTACTTATATTTATTCAAAAGAGCAAATAATATATTATCTTTTGTAACAATAAAAATAAACCCAAAGCAAATGCACTCAGACCTTCTGCCTCTATAATAATTTTCATTACTGCAGTATTATCCCACATTTATAATCCTGCAATATGTTTAAGAGATCCAAAGTTCTACCTACCAACCAGTAATTAGTTTGTTCCTACCTACGTTCATGATTCCAGATATACAAATATGGTTTCTATCCTCAAGCTCATAGTTTAAATATAACTAACACATAGGACAATTAGAAAGATTACTAATATATAAATATAAGCTGATGCTGTAAAAGTGCTATAGAAGCTCAGTAGGGGGGTGGACCACAGAAATAAGACTTTCCTGAAAGAGTTCCAGGTCTAGAAAGTAAAATAGCATACAAAAAGATGGTGACCTTGTGGTATTGCAGAGTAAGGAGGCACATAATAATAGCTTTTACATCACAGAAGAGAGGAAACCAGAAAATATCCCCATTTTAGAGATGGATAAATAGTGGTACAAAATAATTTAAAATTTATTCAAAATAGCCAACTGTATATGATCCAGGTCTTCTGGATTTTGAATTAGTTACTACTTTTTAGAATCTATCTACAAAACACTTCATAATGCCCTAATTTTTATTAAAATGTGATTGCTTTGTCCTTTAATTTTGATGTAAAGATCCTCTACTTAAATATGTAATTACAAACCGAAGTTTTTTTTTTTTTTTCAGTTTCTTACCTTATTTCAATGTACCTTGATTGGCATTAGTATTAAGGGTTTTAAAAAAACCTAGAAAATAAGAACAGAGTTTGAGAAATCATTCCTTATTTTTAAAAAATCAACTCTAAAGCAGTGATATGTGGAAAAAGAACTAAAAGCCATAGGAGATTCCGTAGAAGCAAAGGAGTTAGTTAGAGGATCATGGTTTCGGATCTTAAGTAATCCATTCAAAGTTGATTATACTATCAGATCTACAAGAGTAAGGATTTAGTGACTTCATTTTTGGTAGTTACCACAGAAAAAGTCAAGATAGTCATCATAGGTGGAGCAATAAGAAGCCAAATGTAATTCTGTAAAATTATTTGCTGAGGTAGTGTTTGTACAAATTCAAAAGTCCCCTGGGAGGGAATAAATAAATGTTAGAAGAAAGTAAAATAAGGCTTAGATCTTACTTTCTCCATTTAGAAAATGGAATTAGTTCAATTGTGGTAATTTTAAATGAGATTATTAATATATATAAAAAAATAAATAGTGCTTTGTGGAACTCTTTAAAAAAAAAGAAGAAGAAAAGAAAGGAAACCCCCAGGAAAGCAAATGTTTTGTTTTCAAGTTGAGAGCTCAGATGATGATGAAGGGGGCCCAGAGCCCCTGCCTCCTAATATCCCCATAGGATCCCTCATGAAATTGACAGCAGAGATTCAACTGGTGCCAACCCACATGGACGGAGGCGTTCTGGGAGCACCTCCTCGCATTTACACACTGTGCACGAGCCAGACAGGAGTGGTGGAGGAGGGACCAGCGGTGATGAAGCTGTAGGCAAGCAGTGACTGTTCTCTTGACTATGAATGGTATTCATGGTCACATTTAAATGGCAGGATCCTGGGACTGAAGTGGCCTCATGGATGGATTTAAAAGGGCTCTCCTGCCCTGTTTGGTGGGAGCTTAGCAGGACTTGCAGAACCTACAATTGGACAGATTTGCAAACAGCAGTTTACTTATCTGGGGTTCCTAGAAATGGCTTCTGGATCCCAGACTTTGGACTGATGGCAAAGCCCTTAAGGGGACAGATGTGGGGCCCCTGATCTGAACCACAGACTGTCAAAATGCCTTTAAAAATCTAAAGCAGAGTTATGACTGGCCCCACTTTGGGGTTGCCTGACTTACAAAAAAATTTCAATAATATGAAAAACAGGGAATGAGCCTTGCAGTCTCCATACAGATGCTGGGAGACATCCCATGGCCAGTGGCATACTTGTCAAAGTCACTGGACACTATTGTGAAAAAATGGCCCCCTTGCCTCTGGACAGTAGCATCTACCTGTGAGTTGTTATTAAATACTGTGTCTATTCTCAGTCCTGCCACCCTGTTACCTGCCACAGGGAAAGAGCCTTTGCAACATGACTGATTAGAGGTTCTGGAGGCTGTCTGTTCTAGCAGCATGAATCTGTCAGATTGGCTGATGCCAGAGCCAGGTTGGGATCTTTTCACTCACGGGAGCAGCTTTATGGACAATGTAGGGCTGGTTATGCAATGATCACGACAGTGACACTGCCACCTGGGATACCCTGGATAGATTTAGATCCCCTTTAAAATTAAGACTGGGGCTCTGACACTTGGGACTGATGGAATAGCTAAACAGAGACGGAATTCTCGTGGACTTGTTCTCCTGCCTGAGGCCTTGATTAGGCCTCAAATGGGGGGCAACTGCATGAATGCACACATTAGAGATGTGATGCCTTAATGGACTTGTTGGGACCCCACTTAAGAGGATCCCATTTGTAACAAACTATTTATGTACTCAAAACAATCCAAAGACAGAAAAGCAACCTGCTGCATGGGGGGAGGTGGGTGTACCATTTTGATGTTGACAGTGTTACTCAGATGCCTAAACTTGTATTTAGTAAATACCTTTTTAGGTTGGGTAGAGGCTTATCCTACCTGAATGGAAGGCAAGTCTAGAAGTTACCAGAATCCTTCTGAAAGAACTCACTGTGATATGGGCTCCTAGCAGGAGATGCTGGCCCGGGACAGGGCCTTCAGCAAGTTCCTGTGCACATACGCCAGCACAGCACAGGAATAGGCTTCAGAGGATGACGGGATGATGGGCATCAGCAGCCTAGGGAAAGAGGCTGAGAAGATGGAAAATGGCATGCTGGTGATGGACGCCATGGGCAAGCAGCTGCAGAGACAGCTCAGCAGCTCTTCCTCCTACAGCGAGGATGTCAGCAGGTACCACATTGTCAACAGGACCCAGGAGCCCACTCCACAGAGCCCTGGGCATTTCACAGGAGTAATAATGGACCCTCCTTTGTAGGGAAGTAACCCAGCAAGCAAGCAAAGCCCTGCATCTGGAATGGAAATTGCATGCATCAGGATGCAGGAAACCCATCTAAAGTGGGATAGGGTGTTGCACTTGTCCTCCTCCACATAAGGGTAGCTCCTACAAGCAGGCTTAAGTTAAGCCCCTAAGAAATAGTTTATGAGAGACCCTTGCTAGCACCCCGAGGTAAGTAGAGTAATGTAAGCATAAGTAAAGAAAGCAGAGTAAAGCAACATGTCAAACGAGCGGGTCAGACACTAGCAACTGTGCATGAGTTTGCCTCTTTCAGGTCCCTGCCCCAGTTGGAAGCAGAGAAGTGGAAGGGACTCTATGAAGTGCCTGTAACAACTCACGCCTCATTGATGTTGTCAGGAGTAAAAGTCTTGGATCCATCATATCAGAATAAAGAGGTGTTCCATGGAAGAAGAGGACCCAAGCCTCCAGTGAATGGGCCAGCCTTTAGGCGATCTAAAGTATCTGTTTAAGAAGAAGGGGCCAGGTGGGGTGGCTCACACCTGTAATCTTAGTACTTTGAGAGGCCCAAGTGGGTGGATCGCTCAAGGTCAGGAGTTTGAAACCAGCCTGAGCAAGACCCCATTTCTACTAAAAATAGAAATTGGCCAACTAAAAATATATAGAAAAAATTAGCTGGGCATGGTGGCGCATGCCTGTAGTCCCAGCTACTCGGGAGGCTGATACAGGAGGATTGCTTGAGCTCAGGAGTTTGAGGTTGCTGTGAGCTAGGCTGATGCCACAGCACTCTAGCCAGGGCAACAGAGTGAGACTCTGTCTCAAAAAAAGAAGAAGGAAAAATGAAAATGTTGATATTTTCTCTAACCTTCCTTTGGTTGGTTGTTCTTTCTATAGGATGGAGAGACAACTCCTTAGTGAGGATTTCCCCAGGCTATCATGTCTTCTGCTGATTGGTCTTGCTGCTGGGTTTGTCATCCTAAACCTTGTTCAGTGAAAGTTTTTCTGTATATGATTTCTGAATTTGCAGAAACTGGTCTCTTCGATCACCTGTGGGGTGCAACTAATAGTTCTGCATTTAGATGTCCCACGTTTCTTTCCTACCTAGCCCTGTATCTTTGCAATGGCATAAATAAGCATAAAATGTCCATCTAAAACATCGTACCTATTCAGCAGGAAGTAGCTTCATGACTGTGTAACCTCTCCTCCCATAGATAAGGAGTAAAATTGACAGTGGGGAATATGTAACAGAGGGAACAGCCTGAAAAAAAAGAGTAAAAATATTTTCTACCTTTTTAAAACCTCCTTCACTCTCTTTGGGAATTGAAACCTGCATCCCTGCCTCAAGCCAGTGGTTGGGAGGGGTAGGGAGATGTCCTTTGCTCTTTGTACCACAGGAGACGGCTCAACAGACTATCCTGGCAGAGGTCAAGGGATTATCTTTGCCAAAAATGGGAGGGATCAGAATCATCAACTATAATTAAATAGCAAATAGCCTGTAGCTGAAAACCCTTCCCTTAAAAGCTCTGTATTTCTGCTTATAGTTAGGAAAATCAGTACATTAAGTCAGGAGTCTGCCATTTTCCTCATTTGCCGGCAAATTAATAAATCCCCCTCTCTTCCTCCTCAGACCACTTGTCCTTGTTCTTCCGATGCGGTCTCAGGGACAAGTGCTGAACTTTCCATACCAGTCACAGAATATAAAATGGCTTCAACCACCAGACAACTAAGGAAGTACTAACTCAACACTCTAAATACTTTGTTTAAAAACATAGTTTTTAATTTTTTTTTTTTTTTTGAACAGGATCTTCACTCTGTCTCTCAGGGTGGAGTGCAGTGGTGTAATCACAGCTCATTATAACCTCAAACTCCTGGCTCCAGTGATCCTCCTGCCTCAGCCTCCCAAATAGCTAGGACTATGGGTGTGTGCATACCATCACACCTGTATGTTTTAAAAATTTTTTGTAGAGATGGGATCTCATTTCATTGCACAGGCTGATCTTGAACTCCCAGCCTCAAGTGATCCTCCCACCTCAGCCTCCAAAAATGCTAGGATAACAGGCATGAACTACTGCACCCAGCCAATAGTTTTAAATTCTTAAAGGAATTATATTGACCATTTTATTGAAGATTAGAGGAAATTAGCCCATTTAGACTCCCAGATAAATGTCCTCAGCCTATCTGGCATCTCTGCTCAGATGTCTATTAGACATCACTAACCTAACTAGCCCGAATTAAACTGCTGGATCTCTCTCTTGAGTCTGTTCTTCCCATCTTCCATGTCATCTCCTTCTTGACAGCAGGAACTTTGTTTTGTTCACTGCTGTCTCCTGAACTTAGAATGATCCTGGCCCATGGCAGGCACTCAGTGTTTGTTGAATGAAGGAGCGATTGACTATTTCCATGAACGTTATTCAAAATTAAACAAAATTCTTACTTCCCTTCAACAAAGGGTCATTCATCAACTAGTTTGCTTTTCTTAAAATTTTACTTTTTCTTCCTTTCACATGTTTACACAATGATCATGCAAAACATTCAAAATTCTGTTTTGAAGAATATGATAATGACATGAGTTTACTTCCTGTAATGGGCCTATTTCCAAGGACCAGCTAATAACCGGAACCAACTCTGTTTTACTGATAGGCAAATGACACTTCACTGAGTAGTCACAAATCTCCATTTACTTGGCAGATGTATTTAATGAAGAAAATCTTTTTGAGTGCATTTACAGACTCCAGCAGTGACTATCCTTATGATGGAAAATATTCTTAACACATTTTAAAGTGTGCCTTTATTTGGAAGGACTTTTTTCTTTTTTTTTAATAAAAAAAGGATGCTGTAGGCTATTTATTGAGTGCAGTGCTGACACCATCTAGCACACAAGGGAAAAGAGGGCAAAAGTAGTTAGAGTCAGTTGAAGAGAGACTAGAAGAGAGCAATAGAAAATCACTGTTTCTGTAATCTATTGCTTAAAAAAATATACACACGCACAGTAAAACATGGTGGATTACAACAACAACAATTCATATTATAGCTATGAATTTCATTTATTTGCAGTATCAGCTGGGGTGTTAGGTTGTCTGGAAGAAACACAATGGCCTCATTTACATAGCTGGCAGTTCATGCTGGCTGTCAGCATGGGGCCGTTGGACAGGTTGGCTGGAACAACCTGACCTCTCTCCACATGGTCTCAGAGCCTCTTGTGGGGCTAGCTTGGGCTTCCTCTCAACATGGTAGCAGGCTTCCAGTAAGGAGCATCCCAAGGGGGGCGACCCCAGTGTAATACAATAAATAGGTTGAATAGAAATCCGAAAAGAAATTAGAAAATATTTTGAGTCAAATGAAAACAAAAACACAATATACCACAACTTAAAGGATGCAGTGAAAACAGTGCTCAGTGGGAAATTCATAGCTATAAGAGCCTATATTTATAAAAAAGAAAGATCTTAAATCAATAACCTACCTTTACACCTTAAGGAATTGAAATAAAAGAAAACTAAGCCCAAAGCTGTCAGAAGGAAACAGTAGAGATTAGATTAGGTATAAAATAAATACAGATTAGAAAAACAATAGATGGAATTAATTACACCAAAAGTTGGTTCTTCCAAAAAATCAACAATACTGACAAATCTTTGGCTATGCTGTCTAAGAAAAAAAAAGAAGATTCAAATTACTAAAATCAGAAATGAAAATGGGGACACTACTATGAACCTTACTGGAATAAAAAGAATTATAGAAGAACACTATGAACAATTGTATGTGAAAAAATTAGATAACCTAGATGAACAAATTCCTATAAACACAGAAATTGCCAAAACAGACTCAAAAAGACACAGAAGATCTGAATAGACACCTGTTAAAGAGATTGAATCAGTAACCAAAACCTCTAACAAAGAAAATCCCAGAATCAGATGATTTCATTGCTGAATTCTGCCAATAACTTAAAGAAAAATTAATACTTCTGAACTCTTTCAAAATTAATAGGAAAGACTACTTTCTGATATATTCTCTGAGGCCAATATTACCCAGATGTCAAAGACATACAAAGACAAATACAAACCACTACTCTTTATCAATATAGATATAAAAGTCCTCAAAAAATACTAGCAAACCAAATGCAAGAATATATTAAAAGAATTAGGGCTGGGTGCGGTGGCTCATGCCTATAATCCTAGCACTCTGGGAGGCTGAGGCGGGCGGATCCTTTGAGCTCAGGAGTTCAAGATCAGCCTGAGCAAGAACGAGACTCCATCTCTACTAAAAATGGAAAGAAATTAATTGGCCAACTAAAAATATATAGAAAAAATTAGCTGGGCATGGTGGCACATGCCTGTAGTCCCAGCTACTCGGGAGGCTAAAGCAGGAGGATTGCTTAAGCCCAGGAGTTTGAGGTTGCTGTGAGTTAGGCTGATGCCACAGCACTCTAGCCCAGGCAATAGAGTGAGACTCTGTCTCAAAAAAAAAAAAAAAAAAAAAAAAGAATTATACACTATGAGCAAGTAGAATATCAGGAATTTAAGTGTGGTTCAACATATGAAAATCAATTATTAAAATATACACATTAGTAGAATAAAGGAAAACATGATCATCTCTATTGATGTAGGAAAAGCATTTGACAAAATGTAACACCTATTCATGATAGAAACACTCAACAAACTAGGAATAGAAGGAAACTTCCTCAATATGCTAAAGGCATTTATGAAAAATCCATAGCTAACATCCTACTCCATTGGGAAAGACTGAAAGCTTTCCCTCTAAAACTGGAGAAGAGGCAAGGATTCTGAATTTTACCACTTCTATTCAACATTGTACTGGAAGTTCTAGCCAGAATAATTATGTAAGAAAAAGAGATGAAAAACACTCAAATTAGAAAGGATGAGGCTATTTCACAGATGAAATGATCCTATGTAGAAAATCCTAAAGAATCCATTAAAAACCTGTTAGAGCTAATAGACCAATTCAGCAAATTTGAAAGATACAATATTAACACACAAATATCAATTGTATTTGTACACATTAGCAACTAACAATTTGAAAATGAAATTAAAAAATAATTTTATTTATAATAGCATTTAAAAGAATAAAATACCTGGAAATAAATGTAGCTAATGAGGCCAACAAGTTACACACTGAAAACTACAAACTATTGTTGGAAGAATTTAAAATAGATCAAAATAAATGGAAAGACATCCCATTTTAATGAATTGGTAGACTTAATATTGCTAAAATGGCAATGGTTAATCTTCATGAGGTTGGATTTGGCAATTGCTTCTGAGGTTTGACACCGAAAGCACAAGTAACAAAGGAAAATAGATCAATTGGACTTTGATAATATTTAAAGGGTTTATGCAAAAAAGGTCACTATCAAAAGAGTGAAAAGACAACCCACAGAATGGGAAACAATGTCTGCAAATCATATATCTGACAAGATTCTAGTGTACATAATGTATAAAGAACTTTTACAACTCAATAACAAAAAGACACTCCAGCTAAAAATTGGGCAAAGGACTTGAAAAGACATTTCTCCAAAGAAGACATACAAATGGCCAAAAAATACATGAAAATATGCTCAATATCATTAGTCATTAGAGAAATGCAAACCAAATCCACAATGAGATACTACTTCACACCCACTAGGGTGGTTAAAACTTAAAAAACAGGCAAACCCAATTGTTGATGTAGAGAAATTGTAACCCTAGTACATTGCTAGTGGGAATGCAAAATGGTGCAGCTGCCGTGAAAAACAGATTGGCAGTTCCTCAAGTTTAAATATAGAATTACTGTATAACTCAGCAATTCCACTTGTAGGTACACACTCAAAAAAACTGAAAACAGATGTTCACACAAAACTGTTAACGAACCCATAGGGGGGGGTTACTGTTGCTTGCTGCACAGAAAGCCAGTTACTGAGACAATGAGGATTGTCAAGGAAGAAAGGCTTTATTACAGTAGATGCCATCTATTGGAAGGGGTGGTATGGATTGTCTCAAATCTGCCTCCCCCACCAACAGGGTCAGAGGATTTTTCTGAGGCAAAATGAATAATGCATGAGGGGAGTGAGTGTGTTTGGGGTGCAGCGCAGGGCATGCAAGAGCAGCTAGTACATATGTCCTATGAACAAAAAATGGCAGATAAGTCCCTCCCAGGGCAGGGATTTTAATATTATAATGAGCTAGGGTTTAATATTGCTCATTCTTTCAGCCTTGTTCTCAGGCTCAGTGGGTCTTTGGGCAAGGTCTGTGGTGGAGTATAGGTTATCTTGTCTCCTCCAAACAAACAGGTGGTGTGAGGTTTTGTAATTATCTCATGGCTGCAAGGAGGTTCTGCCATTCCTGGGGAAGAAACTCAGAAGAGAATGCATTAGTGTTATAGAAAGTTACAAAGTTCCGGTCAACAAATCTTACTGGCCTGGGAACTGCAAGGAAAAAAACCTATTTAAGATGTTTTCTTGCTTATGGAGCTGGTTAGAAAACTGTACAGGAACGTTCATAGCAGTACTATTCATAAGAGTAAAAATGTGGAAGAGTGAAGGGTTGGTGGAAACAACTTATGCCCATTATTTGATGAATGAATAAAATGTGGTATATGGTAAACCCTGAAAACAATATGCTGCAGTCAGAAAAGGTCACATATTGTATGAAGCTATGTCTGTGAAATGTTCAGAATATTCAAGTCCATAGAGACAGAAAGAAGATTAGTAGTTGCCAAAGGTTGGAGGGAGGAGGGAATCAGAAGTGACTGTTTAATTGGTACAGGTTTTCTTTTTGACATGATGAAAGTTTTCAGAACACTTTTGGAAACTATCTAGTGGTGATGGTTGTACAACATTGTTATTGGTTGAAATGCCACAGAATTTAAAATAGATAAAATGGTAAATTTTAGGTTATGTGTATTTTACCACAGCAAAATAATAATAATAATAATAATGAACTGATTAGGGAAAAAGCCCAAAATGACAGGATTATTAGAATAAATTGTATAAGTCGACAACCTTAAAGGAAAGTTTTTACATGCTTATTAACTGATGCATTAAGTATACAGCAAACAGGGATATAAATATTGCAGCAATAAATTTCCAGCTAATGGGCTTATATGGAACCCTGTATTTGTCTTATAGAATACAAAATCTTTTTCAGGACACGTAGAATAGTTACAAAAATTGACAAAACAAATCTCAACAAATACTTTAGAATCAGTAACTTCCCAATCATATATTCTTACTAAAATTTAAGTTGCAAATCAATAATGAAAAGATAATTTAAAAACGAAAGGCAATAAGTAAAATAAAGAGAAAGGGTAACGATCCAAATCCAAATGATTCTTCTTTCCAAACAAGTCAGACCTAAAAATTTGTCACCTCAGTACGGAAAGAACATTATCAGGCGGTGGATTTTAATAATAGTTAAACTTGGTGTGGGGTTTGTGACTGCAAATAGCATGAGTTAGTAGTAAAAGGTGTAACTGGACAAAGACCTTTTTAATGAGCCTATACCCTCCACTATTTGAGTTTAGTCATAACTCTTACAGACGTCACCTTCCTCATTGTTCTTCAGAAGCAGGTGAGATGCATTAATTGCTTTGCTCAGGTTTCTCTCAACTGTTATTGAACAATATTCAAAGCGCTAAGACCAGGATTGGGTCTGATCCTCGATGAGCTTACGAACAATTTGACTTTAAAAAAGGAGCCGCTTAAAACAATTAAATCTGTACCCTGGTGGGCTATTTAGCGGAAGTGGGGTCCGCTTTTCACGGTAGCCGGCTACCATGGAGAGCGAGCTTGGGTTCTCACAGAGTTTAAAGCCCGCCGAAGTTCCAGTCTCCGAATCCGCCTCCGTTTCGCACTACGTGGGCCTCAGTAGGTTCCAAACCTTGGAGCTGTCCCTAGAGACCTGGGGGCGGAAACCCCACCCTGTGCGGAGGCGGGGCCCAAGGCGAACGCGCCGCAGAACCTGCCACCCTCCACGACGCACTGGCAGGAAGCCCGGCCGGACGATTACCCCACCGCCTGCTCGCGCCCGCAGAGACCGACGCCCGCCAGCCTGGAGCCTAGGCTGGTTCCTGCCCAGCGATCTGCGATCGATTGATAGTGCCTGCACGGTGCGCGCGGAGCTTGATTGGCCTTGCCTGCGAGGGGGAGGAGCTTCCGCCGCTGCCGCCGCGGCGGGCTTGGTTTGTGAGGAAGGGCCTAGGCCCGGGCCTGCGGTGGTAGGGCTTGCAGAGAGCCAGGGCGCGCTTACTGCCGTCTCCTCTGCCCTAGCTTCGCCCACCTCCTTCCCAGCGGGCTGGGCGCGGGGACGACCTGCTGGAGCCATGGAGGACGAGGTGGTCCGCATCGCCAAGAAGATGGACAAGATGGTGCAGAAGAAGAACGCGGTGAGCGCGGCGGGCGGCGCGGGCCGGGAGGGAGGCCGGGCGGTGGGCCGCGGGCCGGGTCGGGCCGGCCAGAGGGGCGTCCCCAGACCCCTGCCCCTGCCCCTGTCCCGTTCCCTGCAGCCGTCCCACGCCGGGAGCCGGGCTGGCAGTGCCCGCGTCCCCCGGGACAGCGTCCAGGCAGAGGGCAGGCGGGCGCTGCGGCCACCAGAGATAGGACCAGTTCTTGGTATTTCGAGGTCCCTCCTTGTTGGTACAGCGTGATAAGTCGAATAGGGAATTAGGGCACGCTCTCCTTTCATTTTAAACTTTCGTAGTAGTAAAACCTCGCTACTTCAGCTTAAGGGTTGAAGAGTGTGGAAAGCTCTCGCTATTTGAAAGAATGCACTCTTTTCCGTGATCGGTGGCTAACAGCTGGAAATAGCACCAGATAGAGGTTTGTCATCGGTTTTAGACATCAGGCTGATAAAATGAAATGTAAAATTTCTGAATCTTATTTTTGAAGAAGGCTAAGTAACTATCCACTTGGATATCTCAACTACACTACGTACTATGGCAGTCTCTTGACGAGTTGCTAAACGTTTTTTAAAAAGTTGAACTTGTCAGGTCGTAATGTACAAAAGAACCGTGCCTAAAGCACATGCCGTAAGTAGCGTGTTCTTGGAGATGGATTGGACGGATGTCATTGCTGGGTACTGAGTGGTTTACAGTTAATACCTGTAGCATTTTCTTGTTATTGACACGTGTTTATGTGAATATGTTTTCTTGTGGTTTGTTCGAGGTCCTCATGCGACCACTTTCTGGTTTGTCCTGTGTATGTCACTTTCAATCCCTTGCTTCAGATTCATTTGTTTTCAGCTAAACTTTTGTGATTGTCTTCACCTGACTTGTTCCACTATATTTCACCGTCAATGAACCTGAAATAATTTACTACCATCTATGAAATAAGTTCCACATCAAACTAATGTGAAAAGGGATGCTGTGATTTGTGCCACACTGTAGAGTTATAAAGCATCTGTCCAGAATTCTTTTGTGACTCACAACAAAGCTGTGGGTATAAAGTGTATCCATTTTACAGATTAAGAGACTGAATCAGACAGATTAAGTACTCTGGCTTAAATTAAGTACTATGTAGTTTGGACAAAGCCAGAGCCAGGTTTACTACTGGACAGCATGTTTTCCATGTGACAGCCATATCAGAATGAGTGTTAACATTAAATGCTTAAGACTTCAGATATTTCTGTTTCTTTTCTTTTAACAAATGCATTGCTCAGGATTTAATTTTATACCCTCCCTGTTAATATGTATTTGCAATTTTGACTTTTAAAATAATTTCCTGTGCCATTTATTTTTCCTATTGATACAGCCCTTTCATTCCCCATGGCAGGTGATGTGTTATGGTATTTGATAGGTTGAACATTTCTGTTGTTTTGTTTAAAACTGGAAAATTTTCCTCTCTGCCTGAAGATCTCCAGACTCTCATAGTAGAAGCTCCCAGGAAAAAAAAGTCATTTGGTGATTTTTTTTCCCTCCAATTTAGGCTATAATGCATATCCTTTAATCATATAAAGCTTTAGGTGTTTGTCTCTTTCCTTCTTTCCTTGTAATAGCTATTTCTTAAATTGAGTAATTCCTTAGTGGGCAAGTATGGAAAAGATAAGTGTGTGTCTACAGTTCTCTAATTACCAACAGATTTTCAGATCTTTAGTAATGTGTCTGGCAGATAATGACCAGAAACTCCACAGATAATCCTCAAATCTAAGTTTTCTGTTAGTTCAAAACTTTGCTAATATGAAAACTTACCCCCACAAAAGAAAAGTAAAACTGACTGGTCCTTTTACTTTTTTCCTTCTTTTTCATTTTCCTGTCTTCTAGAAATTCAAACAGGCTGATGAAATACAGAGAAAGGGAAATGGTCAGAATGATACTCCTTCCCTCTCCTGGAAGTACATAATTAACCCATAAATAGCTTTCTAAGTGTTCAATAATTCAACCAAAGTTGTTTTGGGGGTTGTAGGATTATAGATTTGTTTCTTTTTTTCTGTGGTTTTTAAATTTTCTCTCAGTTATTTTTAAAATAATATTTCTATAATATGAAAACAAACTTTGAAGAATAATAGTTGTCACCTTAATTGACAGACTTAAGTGCTGTTATTGGATATCATTTTGTTTTAACAAAACTGTAGGTGTACCATTTATTGAGCCAGATATTCTGCTAAGCACTTACCTACCTTATCCCATTTATTTCTCAGACAGCTTTGCAAGACAAAAATAAGGAAACTAAGTATGTAGAAAGTTTAATGAATTGTCCTAAGCCAAATAGCTAAGTGACCAAATGAAGATGTGAATCTATATCTGTTTTGCTCCAAAGCTAGTGCTACTATGTTAAGCTACCCTGTTTCTCTAGAAGACTCTTGCATCTACTTTTGAGTCAAGCCTGGGTACAAGTAAGTGAATGTAAAACCAGGAAATAAGGGTCCATACTTGATGTTCTGGGGCGGGCAGGTTTCCCTTAATACTCAGGTCAATATCTTGATCCTGGTACTACCCAGAATGTTGTCCTATGTGTGTACTTGATCTCAGACAGTACTCTTAGTAGTGTACAAGTGCACATTTCCCAGCCACGATGAACCAAAGGTAGTTCCAAATTTTTAGGTATTAGTTGATTTTTACTTAAGCTTTTTTCTTGTCATTTTGACTTGATGTCAAGAGCCAAGTTTGACTCCTAATGTGGATCCAAATCCTGGCTCTTCTGAACTCTAGCTGTGTGATCTTGGGCAAGTTCTTTAACATCGCTAACATATTTTTCTTGATTGTAAATTGGAGATAATTTAGTAAAGATTAGGTGAATATAAAATGCTTTCTAGTGCTTAGGATGTAGTAAGAGCTAAAAAACAATGGGGAGTTGTCTTTGTAAAGGATTTTTCTAAAAGGAGTGAGGCAAGAACTTAAAATTTTGAAGTTAATGAAGAGATTTTGTGGATGGCCATGAGGTTTATTTTTTTCATTAAAGGCTCAAGGCTGAGTGGAATTAAATTCCAGGGAGAGAAATTGGATTAGATTTTAAAATTTCCTAGGAGCTGGGATACCTTAAATGTTTATATCTCTGGCATGGTGGCTGGTGGCTCATGCCTGTAATTCCCAGCAGTGTGGGGGACCCAGGTGGGAGGATTGCCTGAGGCCAGGCATGCAACATCAGCCTGGGCAACATATTTAGTAAGACCCCTGTCTCTACAAAATATAAAATAAATTAAAATCAGCCGGGCATGGTGGTGCCAGCCTGTACTATAGACCCAGCTACTTGGGAGGCTGAGGTGAGACAGTCGCTTAAGCTCAGGAGTTCAAGGTTGCAGTGAGCTATGATCGCATCACTGCACTCCAGCCTGGGTGACAGAGCGAGACCCTGTCTCTAAAAACAAAAAATTTACATTTCTCAGTCTTAATATACCTGGGTTAAAACAGCCACACAAAACTTTGATATCTATATCAGAGTTAGATTAGTTAACATAAATCAAACTTTAGAATGACTACATAATTTCTTAATAGCTTTATTGAGATAATACAATAAAATTCACTCTTCTAAAGTCCAATTGACTTTTGAATAATGCTGGGAATTAGGGACACTGTCCTGAGTCAGAAATCCTAGTATAACTTTTGACTCCTCCAAAACTTAATTACTAATAGCCTACTGTTGACTAGAAGCTTTACCAATAATATAAACGGTAGATTAACACATATTTTGTATATTATATGTATTATATACTGTATTCTTATAGTAAGGTAAGCTAGAGAAAAGATGTTATTAAGAAAATCATAAGGAAGAGAAAATGTATTTACTATATATTAAGTGGAATTGGATTATCATAAAGGTCTTCATCTTTACTTTGAGTGGGCTGAGGACAAGGAGGAGGAGGAGTTGGTCTTGCTGTCTAAGGGGTGGCAGAGGTGGAAGAGAATCCTCATATATAAGTGGATCCTCACAGTTTAAACCTGTGTTGTTCAAGAGTCAACTGTTAATTCAGTGGGTTTTAGTATTTACAGATTTGTCCAACTATTACCATTGTCTAATTCTAAAACATTTTTATCACTCCAGAAAGAAACCCTGTGCCCCTTAAGCATTTGATCCCCATTTAACCCCTTCAGCCCCCACCAAGCCCTTAGACTCCCCTGACAACGACTGATATACTTTCTGTCTCTGTATTTGCCTATTCGGGAAATTGTATATCAGTGAATCATATAATATGTGATTTTTTTTTTTATGACTGTCTTCTTTCACTTAGTAATAATTTTTTTTTTTTCGAGACAGAATCTCACTCTGTTGCCCGGGCTAGAGTGCTATGGTGTCAGCCTAGCTTGCAGCAGCCTCAAACTCCTGGGCTCAAGCGATCCTCCTGCCTCAGCCTCTTGAGTAGCTGGGACTACAGGCATGTGCCACCATGCCCGGCTAAATAAATAAATAAATAAATAAATAAATAAATAAATAAATTTTTTTAGTTGTCCAGCTAATTTCTTTCTATTTTTTTTAGTAGAGACGGCAGCCTCGCTCTTGCTCAGGCTGGTCTTGAACTCCTGACCTTGAGTGATCCTCCCACCTTGGCCTCCTAGAGTGCTAGGATTACAGGCGTGAGCCACCACGCCTGGCCAGTAATAATGTTTTAAAGGTTAATCCATGTTATGTGTTAGTATTTCATTCCTTTTATATTGCTGAATAGTACTCTACTGTACTATGGGTATACAGTGCCACATTTGTTTATTCATTCATCACGTGATGGATATTTGGGCTGTTTCTATTTTTTAGCTGTTGTAATGCTGCTAAGAGCATTCCTGTACAAGCATGTTTGGGTATGTGTTTTGGTTTCTGTTGGGTGTATACCTAGGAGTAGAATTACTAGGTTATACAGGAACTATGTTTAACTTTTTGAGGAATTGCCAGACTATTTTTCAAAGTGGCTGGACCATTTTATATTCCTACTAGCAGTTTATGAGGATTCCAATTTCACCACATCTTCACTAACACTTGTTATTATGTCTTTTTGATTATAGCCTTCCAGTGGGTGTAAAGTGATATCTCTCTGTGGTTTTGATTTGCATTTCCCTATGATTAACTATGTTGAGCATCCTTTCATGGCTTCTTGGCCATTTGTATGTGTTTTTTTTTGTTTTTTGTTTTTGAGACAGAGTCTCACTTTGTTGCCTGGGCTAGAGTGCCATGGCGTCAGCCTAGCTCACAGCAACCTCACACTCCTGGGCTCAAGTGATCCTCCTGCCTCAGCCTCCTGAATAGCTGGGACTACAGGCATGCACCACCATGCCCGGCTAATTTTTTCTATATATTTTTAGCTGTCCAATTAATTTCCATTTGTATGTCTTAGTTGAGGAAAGTCTATTCAGATCCTCCCCCCCCCTTTTTTTTAAAGAGATGGGGTCTTGCTATGTTGCTCAGGCTGGAGTGTAGCAGCTTTGCCCATTTTTAAATTGGTTTATTTGTCTTTTTATTATTATTCATTTTTTAAAGACAGCGTCTTGTTCTGTCACCCAGGCTGGAGTGCAGTGATCCAATCATAGGTCGCTGCAGCCTCAAACTGTTGAGCACAAGCAATCCTCCTGCCTGACCATCCCTGAGTAGCTCCCAACTTACTTTTTTTTCATATTGTTATTATTAGTCTTGCTTGGTTTCCCAGGCCTATTTGTCTTTTTATTATTGAGTTCTTTATATTCTGAATACTAGACCCTTATCAGATATGAAAATGTAGTCTCCCATTTTGTGTGTTGTCTTTTCACTCTTAATATTGGCCTTTGATATACAAAAGCTTTTAATTTTGATGAAGTTGCATTGATCTGTTTTGTCCTTTTGTTGCTTGTGCTTTTGGTGTAGTGTCACTGCAAATTTGAGATGACATAGTAAAATTATAATTCCTAGTTTTATAGTTATGTTATTGAGCTGTGATTCAAATATTTATAATTTATATAATTATATATTTATAATTTGTTTCCTATTTTGACAATTAAATAGTATCTTAATTTTTTAACCTTGAAATCGCATGATAAATCCTATGAAGAAGTGTTTGAGTTGATTGAGCTTAAATATGCTCACTTAAATGTGCATATATGTGCTTAAATATGCTGGCTTGTGACTCTTTAAGACTATTTTTAAGGTAGAAATAAATAATTGTATAACTTTGTACTCCTTAGCAACCATCTCCTATGTGTTAAGCCCTCTATTTTGGCAATTCATCTGTGTAACATTACTGACTGCATTTGGATATTTTAACTACTCGAGGTTGGTGTATTATGCTTATCTATAAATAAAGAAGTTGAAGCTTGAAAAGGGACAATAAGCTTGAAAAGGGAAAATTCCCAAGAGCTTGTGATTAGGAAATGACAGATGATAGATTTGACTCTAGATCTGTCATATGTATAGACCATGTTCTTAACTGTAAATCTTCTAATACTCCTTCTTTATGTCTCCTTGAGGAGGGGTATGTATGTATCCTGTACAGTCTTGTATATATTGGGCACGAAGTACAAGTGTGAATACTATGTTTTATAAAAGTACTTATTTCCATTAGCAGGTAGGAGCATCAACAATGAAATAAAATAAAGTAGTGTGATAGCTATAGTTTGTTTTTCAGCCACTACTATGAACTAAATCTGGCTCTGGAAGTTATAGTCTTGCTTTCTCTTGCATCATCTATAGAAGATGCTGCAATTTAATAGACTTGACATTTAGAGGCAAGTGATGATTGGAGAAGGATAGTATACAGCTTCTTGTTTGGTAATGCTATTCACCTGAATGCACAGAGCAGCCCTACCACTGGCAGACCAGTGGAATGGAAAGGGCAGAGATCTAAGGGTCTGGAGACTAGTTTTTGTCCTTGCTGTTATATTATTCACCACTATGACCTTGGGCAAGTCACTTTCCTTTTCTGGGGTTAAGTTTCTTTGTATAAGGTTTGGAGTAGAGGCTTAAAGATTACTGTTTATTTTTAAATTCCCTGAAGTCAGAAAGGGTTTCTGTCTTGTTTACTGCTGTATCCCTGGTACAGAACAGAGGTTGGTACATAGTGTTGATGAGTATTTTTTGAGAGGCTATAGAGTGTAATTTGACAGAATTGAGGTAGATCGCACCTTTTCTAGCTAGTAATTTTATGACCTTGTGCAAGTTTCTTAACAGTATGTGGGCTTTATTCCTTATCTGTGAAATGAAGATAATAGATTATCTGCTTCCATAGGATTTATTGTGAAGATGGAATGAGATGATATATATGAAGTATTTAACATAATGCATGGCACGTAGTTTGTTGTCACTGAATTAATGTGTGATTGTCTGGTTTTTGCCAGTTTCATTCACATCATCATAATTGTTTATTTTTTAAAGAACCTTGAATAAAATATTTATCTTAATTGGTTAGAACACAGTGTGATTATGAGAAAGGTCGTAGATTTATCCCATGAGTGTTATTTAACTTTTTCTTCCTGCCATAGCCTGTATCTCTAAACCCAATCTCACCAAAGAGATCTGACTAGAAAGAGAAAATAATGAAACTAATGCAAATCTATTGCCTTTACTTGGAGAGCAACTTAAACTGTATGTCACATTACTGATATGTTAGAAAAATTATGTCTGACAGGTGGCATTTTATATAAGCCATGGAGACCCTGCCTTTTTTGTTGTTGCTTTTTTAAGAATGAAACAAGGTCTCTTGCTCTTGTGCATAAGCTAGAGTGCTCTTGTGCACAAGCTAGATTGTAGCTCAGTGCAGCCTTAAACTCTTAGGCTCAAGTGATCTTCCCATCTCAACCTCTTGAGTAGCTGGGAATACAGGTGTGTATTACCACACTGGCTAATTTTTTAAAATTTTTTTGTAGTGATGGGTCATGGTATGTTGGCCAGGCTGCTGTCTAACTCCTTATCTCATGCATCCTCCTTAGCCTCCCACCCACAGAGCTGGGATTACAGGCATGAGCCACCATGCCCAGCCCTCCTGTCTTTTTTTTTTTTGATGGTTCCTCATGCTTTTTAAGGAACTCCTAGAAGTGTGGTTCTTTATCTTGCTTTCTTTTTTTTTTTGATTATTATTATTATTTTATTTGAGATATAATAAATTATTAGTATTTTTTTATTTCAGCATATTATGGGGGTACAAATGTTACGGTTATGTATATTGCCCATACTCCCATCCCCCCTCGAGTCTGAGCTTCAATTGTGAACATCCTCCAAACGTTGCACATCTTACTCATTGTGTTTGTATATACCCCTCCCCATCTCCCCCCTCCCACCTGCCTGACACCCGATAAATGTTTTTCCTATATTTCCACTTAGGTGTTGATCCGTTAATACCAGTTTGCTGGTGAGTACATGTGGTGCTTGTTTTTCCATTCTTGAGTTACTTCACTTAGTAGAATGGGTTCCAGCTCTGTCCAGGAAAATACAAGAGGTGCTATACACCATTGTTTCTTAAAGCTGAATAGTACTCCATGGTATACATATACTACATTTTATTAATCCACGCATGTATTGATGGGCACTAGGGTTGTTTCCACAACCTTGCAATTGTGAATTGTGCTGCTGTAAACATTCGAGCGCAGGTGTCTTTTTCATAAAGTGACTTTTGATCTTTTGGGTAGATGCCCAGCAGTGGAATCGATGGATCAAATGGTAGATCCAGGTTTTTTTTGTATTAATTTTTTATTATTTAATTTTAATTTAACTATTTACCTTTTTTTCCCCCCAATAAATGTCTTTCGTATTACATGGCTGGGTAGATCCACTTGTATCGCTTTAAGGTATCTCCATATTGCTTTCCACAGAGGCTGAACTAGTTTGCAGTCCCACTAGCAGTGTAGGAGTGTTCCTGTCTCTCCTCATCCATGCCAACATCAACTCTTCTAGACATTGGCCTAGGCAAAGAATTTATGAAGAAGACCTCAAAGGCAATCACAGTAGCAACAAAAATAAATAAATGGGACCTGATCAAATTAAAAAGCTTCTGCACAGCCAAAGAAACTGTCAAGAGAGCAGACAACCCACAGAATGGGAGAAAATTTTCACAAGCTACACATCCAATAAAGGGCTGATAACTAGAATCTATTTAGAACTCAGGAAAATCAGCAAGAAAAAAATCAAACAACCCTATCAAAAAATGGGCAAAGGACATGAACAGAAACTTCTCAAAAGAAGACAGAATAATGGCCAACAAACATATGAAAAAATGCTCAATATTTCTAACCATCAGGGAAATGCAAATCAAAACTACAATGAGATATCACTTAACTCCAGTGAGAATGGCCTTTATTTTCCTTTCTAATTGATCAGAAATTCTATGGAGCTGTGGGTAGAAGAAAGATGTCTATAGTAGACAGAGGATGCACGTCCATTTCTGCTAATTAAAACCTTAGGGGCCAGGCGTGGTGGCTCACGCCTGTAATTCTAGCACTCTGGGAGGAGGAGGCAGGCAGATCCTTTGAGCTCAGGAGTTTGAGACCACTCTGAGCAAGAGCAAGACCCCATTTCTACTAAAAAAAATAGAAAGAAATTGGCTGGACAACTAAAAATATATAGAAAAAATATTAGCCGGGCATGGTGGTGCATGCCTGTGGTCCCAGCTACTCCGGAGGCTGAGGCAGGAGGATTGCTTGAACCCAGGAGTTTGAGGTTGCTGTGAGCTAGGCGGATGCCAGGGCACTCAGTCTAGCCTGGGCAACAGAGCGAGACTCTATCTCAAAAAACAAACCCTTAGGTCTGATATATTTGGGAATTCCACATTTTTCAGATTTTATAAAGATAATTTGGTACATATATTACATATTATTAATACATAATAGTATCTGGGCAGTTCCCAGTAATCAGACATTACCATTTCTTTAGTAAAATGCATATCTCACATTAAGTGGGATAAATAGAACATGTTAATAAAAAGCTTTACATATGTTGAGATCAGGTTTTGCTGCCAAATGAGTTTATTAAAAACCTGTGAGAAGGCTGGGCAAGGTCACTCATGCCTGTAATCCTAGCACTTTGGGAGGCTGAGACGGGAGGATTGCTTAAGGCTAGGAGTTGACCAGCTAGAAGTTGAATTTAACCAGCCCGAGCAAGAGTGAGACCCCTCTCTACCAAAAATAGAAAAATTAGCCAGTCATGGTGGTGTGTGCCTATAGTCCCAGCTACTCGGGAGGCTAAGGCAGGAAAATCGCTTGAGCCCAAGGAGTTGAAAGGTTGCAGTGAGCTATGATGACACCACTGTAGTCTAGCCAGAGCGAGACTCTGTCTCAAAAAAAAGAAAAGAAAAGAAAAATACAGTGATACTGTGAGAATCTTTGCTTGCTTCTTCCTTTGGAGTGCATAAAGAGTGACATGCTCTGGGACATTCTGTTTTTTTTGGAATAGGCTGTGTTTCATCAATTTGTAGGGTGCCTTGTTTTCATATTTTAACATTTTATGATAGAAAGCAGGATGAGTTGCACTTATTGTTGGCCAAATGGCTGTTGTGTACTCTCACAGGCAGAATGTCAAACCTATCATTAAAACTAGTCCAAAAGGGGGTCTTTGGCTTGGAAGGAAATCTGAGAGACATTAATGGAGTGCTCTTTGAATCTCGAGGAACCAAATGGTTGTGAAGAGCAGTGCGGGTGAAAAGCAGATGTGCACACTACAAAGCCAGCTTGAAAGCTAAAGCTGTCAGCTCTTTTATGGATTCTTTTATGAAATACTGGTTCACTAGTGTTTTTATACAACTCTTTGTGGGGTAAAAACAGATATTGTTGAATCTGGGTCAAAAAGTGATTCATAAGTGTTAGACTCTGATTGTGAAGTACTTTTAGTAACACCGTAGCCAATTTATTTTGCTTATATTTTTCTTTTTATAAATGTAACAGGTGATATAAAAATTCCAACTCTAAAATAATTCTTTCAGTAAACAAAAGTAAAAAGAAGTTATAAGAAAAACACAGGCCAGGCGCGGTGACTCACGCCTGTAATCCTAGCACTCTAGGAGGCCGAGGCGGGCGGATTGCTCGAGGTCAGGAGTTTGAAAGCAGCCTGAGCAAGAGCGAGACCCTGTCTCTACTATAAATAGAAAGAAATTAATTGGCCAACTAATATATATAGAAAAAATTAGCCGGGCATGGTGGCACATGCCTGTAGTTCTAGCTACTTGGGAGGCTGAGGCAGCAGGATTGCTTGAGCCCAGGAATTTGAGGTTGCTGTGAGCTAGGCTGATGCCACGGCACTCACTCTAGCCTGGGCAACACAGCAAGACTCTGTCTCAAAAAAAAAAAAAAAGAAAAAAGAAAAACACAGTCATAGTTTAATAGTTTTTTGTTTATTACTGGTTTATAAAATAATCATGTGTCCAGTTATAGTACTTTAAGTATATTAGATAAATGAAATATTAAGTGAATATATTAGATGAAATATGATTAAATGAATATCAGATTAGAATATTTGCCACAGGCTATAGGTGGTGCTATTGCTCCTTATCTAATTTTATTCCTCTTAACTTTAGATGCTTTCTGTAATTCTTCCATTAGCCATATTTTGTTTCCTCTTCATCTGTATGGGAGCTTTTGACTCTAAATGGGAATTGCCAGTGGACAGGCCTGTGAACTTAACATAGATCTCAATTCTGAATTTTCTTTTATATTTGCTCTTTATTACTATGCAAAAACCATGTTGGCAGATCTTGTGGCAGACCAGTGAGATACAGAGAGACCTCATGAGAATTGTAGCAAAGGTTCCCTTGCTCCCTTTCACTTTCTCAGGGTTGGCTCCTTTCTCAGGCAGGTGTTCTCTGTGGAGATTTGGGATATGTTACATTACCATAGTAAGAAATTGTACATTTCTACCTGGTACACACATATTAACAAGTAAACAAATACTATTGAAAATAAACTTTCACAAAACAGTACTTACCAGTTACTTCAAAAATGCTGATCATAATCCAGTAAATGGATTATATGATCCTCTGCTGAGTTTCAGTCTCCATTTGAAAGATACTGTATGTATATGTGTATATGGATCTTTGTTCTCACATGAATAAATGAGCCATTATGAGTTATGGATAGGAATCATAAGTTTAAATATCTGGCTAGATCCTGCTTTCCTATCTTGGGAATTCAATATAAAATTATTTTATTTTATAGGCTGGAGCATTGGATTTGCTAAAGGAGCTTAAGAATATCCCCATGACCTTGGAATTATTACAGGTATGTGCTTATATGCATCACAGTTTTAAACAGTAATTGTCATAAAATACTGAAACATCTTCAGTCCCAATATAAGTTTTTTGTACTGTCTAGTCATGGTATGAACTGTTATTAATTTTCTTTTTTAAAGATAGCAACATAATCAGTAATCTATTAAATTGCCATTATAGAATAATGTTGCCTTTCTCAAGAAGAATGAAATTTGAGTCCTTGGCAATGGACTAATTCTTGTTCCTGATTTGATCTCCCAAGATTTCTCTTTGGTGGTTTTTTAAAATTTTTTTTCTTTTTATTTCATCATATTATGGGGGTACAAATATTGTTAAGGTTACATATATTGCCCTTGCCATCCCTCCCCCCTTTGGTGATCTTATCATTGATATAGCTGCTGCTACATGAAGGCAGCCTTAGGGTAGGATGGCAGGGTATTACTCTGCTCCCTTTTTTTAGCACTGGCCAAGCATGTACACAGTTGATGTGTAATAGAAATTATATAGATTCATTACTGAAGTCTTATTCTATTTTTATTGATATATAATATTTGTACATATTTATGGGATACACATAATATTTTGTTACATGCATAGACTGTAATGATTAAGTCAGTATATGGGGTGCCCATCTTCTCAAGTAGTTATCATTGTATGTGTTGGGAACATTTCAAGTATTGAAATATATAATACCTTGTTAACTATAGTCAGCCTACTCTGATATGTAATGTTAAACTTATTCATTCTATCATCTAATCGTATGTTTGTATCCGTTAACCAGCCTCTCATCATCCACTCCCCTCATCCCTCCCAGTGTCTGGTATCATTCTAATTTCTTTCTTCATGAGACCCACTTTTTAAGCTCTCACATATGACTGAGAACATGCAATACTTGTCTTTCTGTGCCTGGCTTATTTCATTTAAAATAATGACCTCTAGTTCCATCCATATTGCTGCAAATGGCATGATTACCTTCTTTTTTATGGTTGAATAGTATTCTATTATGTATATATACCACATTTTATTTGTGCATTCATCTATTGGGTTGATTCCGTATCTTTGCTATTGTGAGTAGTGTGTCCTAAACATGGTACATGTATCCCTTTGATATGCCTATTTCCTTTTCTTTGGATAAATATCCAGTAGTGGGAGTACTGGATTGTATGTTAGTTTTATTTTGAGTTTTTTGAGAAATCTCCATACTGTTTTCCATGGTGGTTATAATTACATTCCCATCAACAGTGTATAAAAGTTCCCTTTTCTTTGTATCCTTACCAACATCTGTTATTATTTTTTGTCTTTTAGTAATAGCAATTCTTATTAGGGTAAGATAATATTTCACTGTGGTTTTTTTGTTTTTGTTTTTTGAGACAGAGTCTCCCTTTGTTGCCCAGGTTAGAGTGAGTGCCATGGCGTCAGCTTAGCTCACAGCAACCTCAAACTCCTGGGCTCATGCAATCCTACTACCTCAGCCTCCCGAGTAGCTGGAACTACAGGCATGTGCCACCATGCCTGGCTAATTTTTTCTGTATATATTAGTTGGCCCATTAATTTCTTCCTATTTATAGTAGAGACAGGGTCTTGCTCTTGCTCAGGCTGGTTTCGAACTCCTGACCTTGAGCGATCCACCCGCATCGGCCTCCCAGAGTGCTAGGATTACAGGCGTGAGTTAGTTCCTTGTCAGATGAAAAATTTGTGAAAATCTCCTATTCCTCATCTTGTCTCTTCTCTCTGGTTTTTTTATTTTTAATTTTTTATTTTTTGAGACAGAGTCTCACTTGTTGCCCAGGCTAGAGTGCCATGGTGTTGGCCTAGCTCACAGCAACCTCAGTCTCCTGGGATCAAGCAATCCTACTGCCTCAGCCCCGCAAGTAGCTGAGACTACAGGCATGTGCCACCATGCCCGGCTAATTTTTTCTATATACATTAGTTGGCCAATTAATTTCTTTCTATTTATAGGAGAGATGGGGGTCTCACTCTTGCTCAGGCTGGTTTCCTGAGCCTCCCAGAATGCTTGGATTACAGGCGTGAGCCACCACGCCCGGCCTCTTCACTCTGTTGATTGTTTCTTTGCTGTGCAGAAGACTTTTAGTTTAATATAGTCCCATCTGTCTGTTTTTGTTGCCTTTGCTTTTGAGGTCTTAGGTGTAAAATCTTTGCCTAGACCAAGGTCCTGAAGTGTTTTTCCCATGTCTTCTTCTAATAGTTTCATAGTTTTGGGTCTTACATTTACATCTTTAATCCATCTTGAGTTGATTTTTATATATGGTGAGATATAGTAGTCTACTTTCATTCTTCTGCATATGGATATCCAATTTTCTCAGCACCATTTATGAAAAAGAATGTCATTTCCCAGTGTGTGTCCTTGGTGCCTTTGTCAGAAATCAGTTGGCTGTTTCATTGGTCTGTGTATCTATTTTTATGCCAATACTATGCTGTTTTTGAAGTCTTATTTTAATGTTCCATTGGGACTAAAATATAAAACTAAAACTTTAACAAAAATCAAAATGTTAAAAATGAAAATAAATATAGTGAATAACACAAATCTGGCTATTTTCCACTAGACATGTCTTTATTATCCACAAGTGCCTTCTTTGATATTTCTATTCTGTTAACTCAGAATTTAGGGATGAATGTCTGGGTGTTGTGGCTCACACCTGTAATCCCAGTGAACTGGGAGGCTGAGGCAGGAGGATCACTTGAGTTCAGGAGTTCAAGGCTGCAGTGAGCTATGATTATGTCACTGTACTTCAGCCTGGGCCACAGAGCAAGACCCTATCTCTTAAAAAAAAAATTTAGGGAAAGGTGGCGTTGATTTGTGTGACATGGTTGAGGATTAATTATTTTCATTAATGTCTAACTGAAATTTAACATTTCTTATAATTATGAAGGCAGTAAATCATAGTTGTGTTAGCAGTATTTATGACTGTAACTAAAAGAAATCAGAATGTTTTAATTTCATTTAACTTATAGTTATATATGTATTGAGATCCATTTTTGCTTATTATTATTGTTGCTGTGATATCTTATGCTAGATTTTATTTAATGTTTTAATAAGGCCAGGTACAGTGGCTAATGCCTGTAATCCCAGCACCTTCGGAGGCCAAGGTGGGAGGATCACTTGAGGCCAGGAGTTTGAGACCAACCTGGGTAATATAACGAGACCTCATTTGTGCAAAAAAAAATGTTTTAATGGGGAGCATGTAACACCTTCATATAGACAATAAAGCTGAAGCCTCAAAAGATGAGTAGGTACACCAGCAGAGGAAACAGTATGTGGAAGCAGTGTGGCACATTAGGAGAAGTGAGGGTAAGGGAAGAGTTAATCATATACAGGGTTGAAGACTTAGGAAAGCTGGCATGCAGGGCTTCATATCCAATCCAGCAGTACTACCAAAAGGTATTAGGCAGGAGAGTACATGACCCTGTGTGCACACTGGGAGAAATGAGAAGCTGGATCCCGAAAGACCTGTTGACTAATACATTTATTCTGGTGAGGAATGATGAGGGCTTAAACTAAGACTTTAGCCATAGAAATGGAGAAAGGGAGAACTTGTTAATGATAGACAGTCTACAAAAATTGATAGCTAATTGGATGGGGGTGAAGGAGAGGAGGGATTTAGGATGACTGAGATTTTTGCCATGGTGACTGGGTAGATGGTACCATTTAACAGTGTGGGAAAATTCAAGAAAGGTGGTGTGAAGGTGGGGTTGGGATGAGAAAAGGAAGGTGGAGGGGTGGAGAAATAAAGGGTAATTTTGGATACATTGGGTTTGGGGTGCTGGTGAAACAAATATGTGCAAATGCCTGATAGGTAGTTGAGTATATCTTCTAGACCAGTACTATCAGGTAGAACTTTCTACAGTGACGGAAATATTTGATATCTGTGTTGTCTGATATGGTAGCTACTAACCACATGAAGCTATTGAGTGCTTTAAATGTGACTGAAGAACTGAATTTTAAATTTCATTTAATTTAACAAATTTCATTTTAAATAGCCCTGTATATAAACAGCTCTAGAGTATAGGAGAAAGGACAAGTTTAGGAAACATTTGGGAGCCAATAGCATTGGAGTGGATCCCATTGGAAGGAAGGTAAACAATGTTAGGATATAACAATGGTTAAATCAGATAAGAACCGAAAAGTTCATCGGAGTTTACAATTAGGAGTGCAGGAAACTTTCAGCAGAGTGATAGAGTAGAAGGCTAATTGGTATGGGTTGAAGGTGAGGAAGTAAACATGAAGACAGATATTGTAGTAGATTGGGAAGTTTTGTGAGCTTTTATATAGAGCAGATTAATTCATTCCATAATTATTTATTAAGTGCCTGATGGGTGGTAGGTATTATTCTACATGCAGAATGTAGTGGTGAACAAGACAAAGTCCCTGCCCTTTTGGAACTTACTGAATGCCTAGTAAACATAGTGGTATGCTGCTTTTTTTTTTTTAAACAGCTCTATGTAGATATAATAAACATACCATACATTCATTTAAAGTATACAATTCAGTGGTTTTTAGTATATTCAAACAATTCTGCTACCATCACCACAGTCAATTTTAGAACATTTTCATCTCCCCCAAAAGAAACCTCATGCCTTTTAGCAGTTACTCCCCATTTCCCCCTGACTGGTCCTCCTTTCATTCTAGGCAACCACTATCTACTTTCTGTCTCTATAGATTTGCTTATTTTGGAGATTTCATATAAATGGTTTCATACAATGTGTGGCCTTTTGTGTCTGTTTTTTTTTAACTTTGAATAATGTTTTCAAGGTTCATCCATGTTGTAGTTTATTCCAGAATTTTATTTCTTTTTATTGCTGAATAATATTCCATTCTATGGATATATAACATTTAGTTTATCTGTTTGTCAGTTGATAGCCATTTGAGGTGTTTTGACTTTTTTGGCTTTTATGACTTACGCTGCTAGTGTGTTCATGTATAAGTTTGTGTGAACATGTTTTTGTTGCTCTGGGATAAACACCCAGGTGTGGAATTGCTGGGTTATATTGTAACTTTGTGTTTAACATTTTGAGAACCTGCCAGATTATTCCCAAACCGCTGTACCTTTACATTCTCAGCAGCAGTAAATGAGGGTTCCTTCTGTATATCCTTGCAAACACTTAATCTGTCTTTGATTATAGCCATTCTAGTGGGTGTGAATTGGTATTTCATTGTGGTTTTGATTTCCATTTCCCTAATGTCTAATGATGTTGATTTTTGTGTGCTTCTTGGTCATTTCTATCTTTTATTTGGACAACTGTCTATACAGATCCTTTGGCCATTTTAAAATTTGTCTCTTTATTATTGAATAGTAATAGTTCTTTATATAGTCTAGATACATGTGCATTATCAGTTATAGGGTTTGCAAATATTATCTCCCATTCTGTGGATTATCTTTTTACTTTCTTGATGCTGTTCTTTGAAGCATAGAAGTTTTAAATTTTGATGTAGTCTAATTTATCTTTTTCTTTGGTTGCTTGTGCTTTAGATATCATATCATATTTAGATATCATATTAAACCATTGCTTAATTTAAGTCACAAAGATTTACTTCTATTCATTTTGAGTTAATTTTTGTGTGTGGTATAAGGAAGAGGTCCAACTTCATTCTTCTACATGTGGATATCTAGTTGTTCCACCACCATTTGTTGAAAAGAATATTCTTTTCTCCAGTGAATTTTCTTTACATCCTTGTCTAAAATTAATTGATGAAAAATGTAGGGGTCTATTTCTATTGTCTTAAATCTGTTCCATTGATCTACATGTCTGTCCTTTTTCCAGTACCACACTGTCTTGATTACTCTGTCTTTGATAGTACATTTTGAAATTAGGAATTGTGAGTGCTCCAACTTTGTTCTTTGGCTATTTTGAGTGTCTTACCTTTCCACATGTACTTCAGGATAAGCTTTGTCAATTTTTGCACAAAAGACAGATCAGATTCTGGTAGAGATTGTATTGAACCTGTAGTTTGACCTGATTAGTATTGTAGTCTTCACAGTTAAGTCTTCCAAACCTGTGAACATGGGATTTTTTTTGTTATTTATTTAGGTCATCTTTAATTTCTTTGAACAATGTTTTATAGTAGCTGTGTTTCTTCTTATAGGTTGTTTTAGGTACATCTCTGTTTTTATATTTTTTACATGTTTTATAGTAGCTATATAGTAGCTATATGTTTTTTACCTTAAGATTCATTGGTTACGTTCAGATCATCTTGGCAAAAACTCATGAGTGATCACGAAGGAGATTTTTCTTCTGGAGTACAGTAATCTGCTTGTTTCCTGTGACGTTAACAGTGTCTCTTGATCTCAGTACTCATTCCTTTCTGCTTTACTGTCAGTGTGCAGCTGACTAAGTTTGCTTAATGCACTCTCCACCTTTCCAAGGTAATGTGTTTCTTACTGTATACCTGATGTTTGGTAGAAACCATGGACAAAGGCACATATTTTCTCTGCTTGAGTTTTGTAATGTTTACTTTGTTTTGAAAACTTTTCATTAGTCCTGTAGTCTAAAAAGCTGTTTAACACCACAATTCCCAACGTAATTTAAGCACAAAAGACTTTTTTATAGCCCAACAATTACATCTTGTAAATCTTAGCATACCAGATTTCAGAAAAATCCCTACTGAATTCTTAGATGCAAATTCCAACTTGGTTATCCAAGGAAATAGCTTCATAATCATTTCTTTTGTCTACTTTTCTCCATTTTTCCCATATACCTCCTAAAGGGAAAAGAAAAACCTGCCTCAGATTTTTGTTTTTCATTTTACCTCAGGAGCTTCATTTCTTATTTTGACTAGACAATCTCTTCCTTAGCATGTTTATTATAGATAACTGTATTCTTAGTATGGATTTTGTTAGTTGCTAAGTGGAACAATCATTGACTTTTTAGTAATCAAAATATCCTTTGGTCATTAAAAAGTAGTCACCCAGCAGCAAACAATTTATTCATCTTCTCTTTAGACTTTTGTTTACCTGCAAATCCTTATTAAAACACCATTTTTTTTGGCCAGGCGTGGTGGCTCATGCCTGTAATCCTAGCACTCTGGGAGGCTGAGGTGGGAGGATTGCTCGAGGTCAGGAGTTTGAAACCAGCCTGTGCGAGACCCCATCTCTACTAAAAATAGAAATTAATTGACCAACTAAAAATATATATACAAAAAATTAGCCGGGCATGGTGGCACATGCCTGTAGTTCCAGCTACTCGGGAGGCTGAGGCAGTAGGATCGCTTGAACCCAGGAGATTGAGGTTGCTGTGAGCTAGGCTGACGCCACGGCACTCACTCTAGCCTGGGCAACAAAGTGAGACTCTGTCTCAAAAACAAAACAAAACACCATTTTTTCCCCCTGTGATTTGTGTCAGTTCTAAGCTTCAGAACTGTATTAGTAACTCATTTCCTCCACTCATTCAAAAAATAAGCTTTTTTGTAAATGACTTGTTAACCCCAAATGACTTTGGGGCATTAGCTTTGTGGGGTCCCCTTTATCTTTCTGCTGTTGAACCTAATGTGCTTTGCTTAGCTTTCTAAGAGATATAACATAGGACACTCCAGCCAAGCACTTATTCTAAATTCTTGAACAAAACTTATGTCCTGAATCTGTCTTTTTGTTGAGAGGGAGAGGGTTGAGTAATTTAGAAGGAATTCTTAAGTACCCTTTCTGCCATAAGGCTTATAACAGGGGTTCTCTTCTTTTTTTTTTTTTTT
>VSMD01025687.1:0-124820 GCA_008750895.1 Mirza zaza | reverse complement strand
ACCCTGTCTTATTTTTGGGGAAACACACAGTACTAGTGTGGTTTTGTTTCTTCCACCAAACCATTAGCTCTGTGAGAGGGCAGGGACTGTATTTCATTCATCGCTGTATTCCCAGTGCTGAGAATGGTGCCCGGCACATGGGCAATGCCAGAGACTGTTTCCTCAATACAGGACTCTTCCTCCAATGGGGTTGGATTGACTGAGACCTCAGGGGAGGGGACAACTCCCTGAGCTCAGCAGCTCTTAGACTCTGAGAGCCAGATTGACGCTCTGGGCAGCAGAAAGGGGCAAGGACACAGACAGGGCCAAGCCAGGCAAGCAGGACCCATCCATCAGCCTGAAATCAGGCTCAGGCTGGGGAAGGTGACGCCAGGTGGCCTCCAGCGTGGGGCAGGCCTTGGGATGGGCGCTGAGGGCTCTTACTTCCTCACCGTTCTTTTTTTTAAAAAAAGTTTTCTTTTTAGTTATTGGTATATAATAGTTGTATATGTTTATAGCATGCATGTGATGTTTTGATGCAGGTATATAATGTGTATTAATCAAAGCAGGATAATTTGATTATCTGTCACCTCGGGCATTTATCATTTCCTTGTGTCAGGAACATTCCAGTTCTGCTCTTGCAGTTATTTTAACATGTACCCTAACTTGTTGTTGATTATAGTCACTTTGTTGTGCTGTCACATATTGTTCATTTCTATCCAACTATATTTTTGCACTCATCAGCCACCCTCACTTTATCCCCTGCTCCCTGCTACCCTTCCCAGCCTCTGGTAGCCATCATTCTACTCTCTGTCTCTGCAAGGCCAATTGTTTTTATATTTAGCTCCCACATGAGTAAGAACATGCGAGATTTGTCTTTCTTGACAAATTGACTTGTTCTCCAGTTCTCTCCATGTTACTGCAAATGGCAAGATTTCATTCTTTTTTACCACTCTATAATATTCCATTGTATATATATGTACCACAATTTCTTTATCCACTTATCTGTTAATGGGCACTTAGGTTGATTCCAAATCTTGGCTATTGTGAATAGTGCTCCAGTAAACATGGGGGTACAGGTATCTTTTCAATATGCTGATTTCCTTTCTTTCCTGGATATATACCCAGCAGTGGGATTGCTGGGTCACATGGTAGTTCTATTTTCAGTTTTTTCCGTAGTGTTCTCCGTAATGATTGTACTAATTTACAATCCCACTAACAGTGTATGAGGGTTCCCCTTCCTGCACATCCTCACCAGCATTCATTATTATAATACCTGTCTTTTAAATAAAAGCCATTTTAACTGGGGTGAGATGATATTGTATTATAGTTTTCATTTGCATTTCTCTGGTGACTAATAATGTTGAGCATTTTTTCATATACCTGTTGGCTATTAGTGTGTCTTCTTTTGAGAAATGTCTATTCAGATTTTTTGTCCATTTTACTTGGATTATTTGACTTTTTTTCACTATTGAGTTGTTAGAACTCCTTGTATCATCTAGTTATTACTCCTTTGTCAGATGGGTAGTTTGCAAATATTTTCTCCCATTCTGTGGGTTGTCTCTTCCCTTTGTTGATTATTTCCTTTGCTGTGCAGAATAATTTTAGCTTGATGTGACCCCATTTGTCCAATTTTGCTTTGGTTGCCTGTGCTTTGGGAGTATTATTCAAGAAGTCTTTGCCCAGAACAATGTCTTAAAGAATTTCTCCAATGTTTTCTTTTAGTAGTTTCATAATTTCAGATCTTAGATTTAAATATTTCATCCATTTTAATTTGATTTTTATACTGGTGAGCAATAAGGATCTAGCTTCATTCTTCTGCATGTGGACATCCAGTTTTCCCAGCATCATTTATCGAAGAGACTGTCCTTTCCCTGATGTATGTTCTTGGCACTTTTGTTGAAGATGAGTTCACTATAGATGTGTAGATTTATTTCTAGGTTCTGTATTCTGTTCCATTGGTCTATGTGTCTGTTTTTATGCCAGTACCATGCTGTTTTGGTTGCTACAGCTCTGTAGTATAATTTGAAGTCAGGTGACGTGATTCCTCCAGTTTTGTTCTTTTTGCTCAGGATGGTTGTGGCTATTCCGGATCTTTTGTGGTTCCATATAAACTTTAGGATTACTAATTTCTATTTTTGTGAAGATGTCCTTGGTATTTTGATGGAGATTGCTTGCTGACCACCCTGCCCTGCAAGCATTAAAGGTAAAAATGAAACACGGGATGCCAAAGAGGGCTGGCTCATGGGCTACCAGCTCCCTGGCAAGGGTCTGAGCTGAGAAGAGCCCTTTGTGCTCTTCCTAGAGCCAGAGTGGATTGGTCCTGGACTCCCAGCTCTGAATGGGGACTGCTCTTCTCCCAGGGTGGGTCCCGGCTGTTGGGGCCCTGCCTTCTTCCTGAGACTTGGTGCCTGGATCACTCTTTAATTCTCAGATTTCTCCTTGGTGATGTAGATGAATAGCTCTGAGCGTGGCCCAGTAGGCTAGAGGGAACTGTCCAGCCTCCATCACATGAGCCCACACTGGGTTTTGTCCTTTCTTTCTGCCCCCAAATCCTACTGCTCCATCTTTCCTAGGGACTAGGACCAGGGCGATGGGGAGAGCAGGATACCAAAAGTCCAGGTGAGACCTCCAGTGGCTGGAACCAGGGACAGGGCAGGGAGGATGGACAGAGGAGATACAGGACTCTGATAAACATGGGGTGAGAGAGAGAAGGCTGGACTTGATGATGACCACCATGATTCTGGCCGGAGTAACCGCTGGATGGCTGGTGGTGCTATCTATGGGACAAGGAGGGATGGAAGAGGGGAGTAAGAAGCAGGTTTGGGGAAGAGGAGATCCAAAAGTGGTCAACATGTTCATTTTGAGGTGCCAGTCCAAGTGGAGATGGTCAGGGAGGCATTTGGCCACCAGACAGATGAACCTGGCAGTCAGAACAGAGGCCTGAGGTAAGAATACACTTTGGGGAGCTGTCAATAGGTAGATGTGATTTAGGGCTGTGGGGCAAGACGGGGTCACCTGGGGAGATGGAAAAGAGAGAAACGGGCATGCAGGACTGAGCCCTGGGGATAGGTGGAGACACAGCTGCAAAAGAGGCTGAGAAGGAAAAGCCAGAGAAGCAGGAGGACACCCAGCAGAGTGTGACGTCCCAGGAGGCAAGAGCAGGGAGTATGCAAAGAGGGTGTACCCAGCGGGGGGAGGACATGCACGTGCCTGTCCGATAGGGCCCTGTGGGGGTCACGGTGACTTTGGTGGAAGCTATTCCCACTGTGATGGAATTGTGAAGACATGGGCTGAAATGAGGCATGGAGGCGGCATGTGTACACCCCTGTCCTGAGGTCCTCTGGAGGGAATCCATGGGAATGGGGGAGGCGGCACTTGGAGGCAGTGACTCACAGCAAGGGGCAGGTGACAATGCCAGGGGAGAAGAGGCAGAGTGCGGGAGCAAAGTCCCAGGGAAGGCATGGGAGTGGCCCAAGGCACTGAAGAGAAGGGGGCAGGGAAGATGCTGGTTTGGGGCTAGGAAGTGGGCAGGGTTTTCTTAGCCCCAGTCCAGGCCCCTTTTCACTCTTCACCATTCCAGGCCACCTTGCACTCCAGGTCTTCCCCCACAACCAATTTGTGAATGACTATTTTGAAAACAAAAGAAGAAAAATTTCTGTTCCCAGGAAGCCACTTAGATTCTCGGAAGCGTTATTCCTTTGCATAGATTATCCCCAAAATAAAACTGTCAGATACTGGTCTAACTAGGTTGACTGTGCTGGCCTCCCGGCTCTCCTCCAGGCACACAAAGGACTTCTCAGGGGACACTCCAGGCATCAGAGAGCTGACTGTGTCACTGTGAAACCCAAGTCATGGATGGTTTAAAAAAAAAAGAAGAAGAAGAAGAAGAAAGAAAACATGAAAGCAAAATAGAAAGAAAAAGACATAGCAGACTGAGTGTCTGCATTTGTGGGGCCAGAGCTCTCCAGAGCCCTGAGCCCTGGCCAGGAAGACCTCGTTGCATCCTATTAAAATTTAAAGGGGAATCTATTTTTCCACACAGGTAGTGGCCTTCAGTTCCTGGCTAGGGGGCCTAGGGAAGCACGGTGAGAACTGCCACTGCCGCAGGACATAGCATCCCTTGGACCTGGGCAGTGTCTGCCTGGGTCCCCCTCCCGGCCTCGGTTCCTGTCCTGGGGAGTCAGGCCACGCTCCCAGGGGAAAGCTGGCTTCCTCCTGTGTCTCCTGTGGGAGAAGCAGCCCCTTGGAGAACAGTGGCGTGTGCACTCACTCGCTCACTCCCTCTCACTTGCTCTCTCTCTCCAGTTTTTATTTTTATTGAAGTTACACATGCATAGAGTTTAAAGAATCAAGTATTTTCATGAATTTTGTTACAGAAAATAGCAATACTCTTCTTCCTCCTTGCCCCACATTTTTTTCCCACCCCCCGCCATCAGAAGCAATAACTGTCATCTCTTTTAGCTGAGGATTCTGGTTTTCCTCCATGTCTCTAAATGACGTGCATAGGCTGCCATGACTGGGCTCTTCAGCTTCCGGCATTAGCTATTGACTCAGGAGCCTTTCTGCCTTCCAGTTCCCCTCCCCCAGCCCCCATCCTCCCGTCCTCTCATTAGAGCTGTGTCATGCATAATTCACAGCTAATCATAAAACCAACTGTGGTTACTTTCTCTTTCCTATATTTTCACTGTGGACAATAAGAGTGCGTGTGTGTGTGTGTGTGTGTGTGTGTGTGTGTGTAACTTCGCTTAGTTTCCTATATATTTGTTACTAATTCAACCCCAAATTCTCGCCTCACCCAAATCATCTCTTAGGACATTCAAGACATGCAGACAGGGGTGCTCTGCAGGTCCCATCTTGCCTGCATTGTCTGGGGAATCCAGGCTGCCCGGGTGCCTCCCTCGAGGGGGGCAGGTGCTGTCCTTCGCCCCATTCTAGAGATCCTCTTTCTGGAGTTATATGTCTTCCTTTTCCTTGGTTTACATCCCCCCTGTCACAGAGACCATCCTTCAGCCTGGTATTCTTCAGAGATGGTACATGAGCAGTATTTAGACCCTTTACATGTCTAAAAATTGGGGAGATATCTTTATTCTGTTTTGCAGTCGATTGTTCTTGGTTGGAAATCATTTTCCTTCAGAGTTTTGAACACATTGCTTTCTAGCTTTCTGGGTTGCTATTAAGATCCATGGTGATTCTTATTTCCTTCTTTGTGACTGTCTTAGGGTCACAGAGATGGGTCTTGATGTGGGTCAGTTTTCTTACTCAGTGGCTCTTTCAATCTGGTGAATCTGAGACTTCTGCTTTAAGAAATTTTCTTAAATTCTTTGATGATTTCCTTTCCTTTTTTTTTTTCTCTTCTCTATGTCTAGAACTCTCATTATTCAGGGGTTGGATCTTCTGTCTTATTCCTTGCATTTTCATACCTTCCTGTCAGATTTTCTATTCTTTGTGTCTTTGCTGTTCTCTCTAAGAACTTCTCTCCATTTTGTCTCCAACCATTCTATTGAGTTTTTCATTTCTACTGTCATAGTTTTAGTTTCCAAGAACTCTTTTTTTCTTGAATGTTCTCTTTAATAGTAATCTGCTCTCATCTTATCTTATCTCTCATCTCTCTGAGATAATTAAAGTTGTTATTATTAATGTTAGTTGTGTTTTCATTTTTGTTTTGTTTTCAGTTTTCTTTTCTGTATGGTTTCTGTTTCTCTTGAGTTCCCTTTCATTCATGTGTTCATTTGGTCTTGTTTCTCAGGTATCTGATAGCCTTTAGTGTCTTCTCATGGTTTTTTTTGGGGGGTGGGGTGCTCAAAGATGATTGGAAGCAATGAGAGGCTCCTTGTTGATGGCAAGCATCTCTATAGCTGCCCACCTGAGCAAGTTGATGGCAGGGTCTTTAGGTCTTTCTTCTTGGGCAGAATCCCCGTGAAGATGCCAGTCTCCCTCCTAGAGGGTGAAAGGTTCACTTCTCATATTCTGGAAGCCACAGAGATGAAAAAGTCAAGGATCAGGGGAGGGGGTTTCTGCACACATGCACTTCCTCCCAGTCCTTTCTTTATGGGACCCCTGTCCCACCCTTCATGTGTCTGACGTCTGCTCCCACAGGTGCGCAGTCCCACCTTTGCAGAGAATAAACCTCCAGGCTTTCTCAGGGTGGGGGCAGGGGAGTTTCCGGAGCTACTGAAGTTGAGGAAGGGAGGAAAGTCTGGCAACTTCTCACAAGACTTTCCGCCAAACATCCCTATTTTGGTTCCCACCTGCAGAGTCTCTGAGGGATCCTGTGACATGAGTTAGGTTGGTTCTCAGCTTTCCCTACTGCAGACTTGGGATTTTATTTTCTTGGATCTGCGAAGTCTTTTTCCACGCATTCATCTCTTTCCAGTTTCCAAAATTTTACTGTCAGTCTCTGTCCTACTATCTTCTTCCTTGCAGGTTTAATATACCATAAAAAAAAAGAAAGAGAAAATAAATGAGAAAAGAGAGAAAGAGAAAGAGAAGAAAGTTTCCCCACCATCTTTAATAAAAAAACTACTAGTAGGTGGTTTTCAATTTTTTTTTTTTTTTTTTTTTTGAGACAGAGTCTCACTCTGTTGCCTAGGTTAGAGTGCCATGGCATCAGCCTAGCTCACAGCAACTTCAAACTCTTGGGCTCAGTTGATCCTCCTGCCTCAGCCTCCTGAGTAGCTGGGACTACAGGCATGTGCCACCATACCCGACTAATTTTTTCCATATATATTTTTAGTAGGCCAATTAATTTCTTTCTATTTTTAGTAGAGACGGGGTCTCGCTCTTGCTTAGGCTGGTTTCAAACATCTGACCTTGAGCTATCCACCTGCCTCGGTCTCCCAGAGTGCTAGGATTACAGGCGTGAGCCACTGTGCCTGGTCGGTTTTCAAATATTGTTTAGCCATGGAACTCATTTTTCCAAAGAACTCTTCAAGGAAGGTCACCCTCTCAGCCCCTCCCACAGACCGCGCAGGCACCTAGTGGCACCTCCCTGAACTTCTGGGACCTGGAGGCACACATGGGAAAGTGCCGGTGTTCTAGAAAGTCTTTGGGCTTTGGACTAAGACAGAGTCAGATTCTAACCCCATCTCCAGTAATTACTGCCCAGTCCCTTTGCTCCCTGAGCCTCAGTTTCTTCATCTAATTAGGTATAATGGTGCCTGTTTACAGGGTCATCATGAAAGCTGAATAGTAAGGCAAGGGCCTGGGTATCCCAGGTCTGGCTTACAGGAACAAAGGTGGCATTTCCTTCTTCCTTCATTGTTCTTTCCTTCCTTTCCTCATCCTTTCTTCCTTCTTTCATTCCCTCCACCAGCACGATCCTGATTTTCTCCAGGCTAAGGTGGTCTTTTTGCCCAGGCAGCAGAGAGCTACTGAAGGCTGTAAGTCAGGGGGTATCTTGATGGCCTTGATGGCCATATGACAGCGTGTCAGAGAGGAGAAAAAATTCTACTCCAAATCTGTAACTGCCTTGAGCCCTGGACAGTAAGAATGAAAACAAAAAACAAAATGACATGCAAATTGGTGGGCAGATGGAGTGTCTGAGTGTAGGGTGGAGTGCGGGTCAACCTCAGTTTTCTTAACTGCAAACCACATGAAACTGTTACCTCTTCCATCTTTGGGCATCATTTGAAATGAGGCGTCCTGCAGGAATGGGGCCGTGTCATCCTTGTTTGGAAGATGCAGGAAAGTGCTGGGTTTCTGAAGTGCAGGGCCTGGGCTTTCAGTCCTGACTCTGTCATCACGAGCTCTGTGACCTTGGGAAGTCCTCTGTGAGCCTCAGTTTCTCATCCATAACAGGAATGATTGCCATGTAGTTAGAGGAGCCATCTCTGGATGTCATGATGTAATGTGTAGGGTCTTTCCAGTTCTTGTCAGCTGATGGGCTATTTCTTTTATGAGTATTATTATTTCAAAATATTAAGGGGGTACAAATGTTTTAGTTACATGGATAGCTTTTGTAATGCTTGAGTCAGGGCTATTAGTGTGTGCGCCACCTGAATGCTGTTTATTGTACCCGTTAGGTAGATTTTTGTCCTTCTTCTCCTCCTCCTTGCCACCTCCCGCCTTCTTGATTTCCCGTGACTTTTACTTCCCTCTGGGACCATGCATGCCCAGCCAACAGGCTGTTTCTGATCAGTACTAAATACTGGGATGTTGCTCAGAGAGTCTTCAGGAAAAGACCTGGGTGAGAAAGCCATGCAGGCTACATCAAGCCCTGGTCCCTCCCTAAGGAGAAGTGGCCTTTTCTGAAGGTCAGAGGGCCTAATCCAAGCTCTCTGCAGGCAGGGTGCTCTGGCTTGAGATGAGGCACCTGCTGGGAAATATTTCCTTCTGGAGCCCAGAGTTGAGCATGGGGTTGGCTGAACACATGCAGGGGAGGGGATGAGGAGTACAAAGTAGACACCAAGTGTCCAGAGGGTCCCCGGCCCCACAGGCCTGGACTAATGAGAAGAAGGTTACTCCCTGCCCACGCTGGAGTCTCTTACAGTGGGGAGGGTGCCCAGCGGTGGTGAAAGATGAGTGGGGACCTGCCCTCAGCTTCAGCAGCTCCTTGCTGTCCAGGGGGCAAAGGCCCAGCCCTAGGAGGCACTGATGCCCTCTATGAGTCCATTCCAGAAGCTTTCAAGCCTGGCCATCTGCCCCATCCCGCAGGTACATGAAGTTCCAGCCTCCTCTGCCACCCTGCTTGGTGCCCGTTCATGCCTTTCCCCACTCTGAGGCTGAGGTGCCTCTCGGGGCTGTTGGGAACATAAGACAGAACTGGATGCATGAGACACTCACCCTGGGCCTGGTCCTCCACCCCTTGCCCCATTGCCAGTCAGAGCCAGTTACTGGCATCCTTTGTCACCTGCCCCCAGAGTGTGGCAAGTGTCTCCGTTTAGCAGTAGGTGACAAGAGCACAGTTTAGGCATCAGCCACACCTGGGTTCAAATCTTGGCTTTGCCACTGACTAGAAAGCCATTTAACCTCACTCAGGCTCGGTATTCTCATCTGGAAAATGAGAATAATAATAGTGCCTGCTTCTCAAAGTTGTTGAAGATTAAGGGAGATGATGTTTGTTGTAATATACTTGGCACATGGTAGGTACCCAGCATGCAGTAGTTGGCCGCCATGTAGTAAGTTCTTACTCCATGTACTGCCAATATTTGCTTCTGTGATTGCCTCTTCAAAAGAGTCAATTCCTCTATCTCCTCCTCTACAAGCACTTTATAGTAGAGTATAAACTCTGACCAGACCTCCTACGTGGGATTCCTGGATCTCTCAGAGTGGCTTTCTAAGCGTAAGTTGTGCAACTACTCTATGCCTCGGTTTCTTCACCTGTAAGATGAAGATGATAACAGTACTATAATTGTATCACAAAGAGTTTGTGTGAGAATTAGCCAAGATGTAGTGCTTGGCACATAGTAAGTGCTAAGTAAAAGTCTGCTGTTATTATAAAAGGATCCGTAGAAATCACTTGATCCAAATCCTTCATTTTGCCAATAAGGGAACTGTGGACTCAGTACATGCCAACAGGAGGAAGGAAGGAAGGGAAAAGTGTGCACAAGGACACGTGCCATCCTGATGTGGCTGCCTTGATGGCTGGGAGATGGTGTTTTGCTGGTGTCAGACCAGAAACCTAAAGCGCCTTCAGTTCCCTTGCAGAGGAATGGTCAACCCCAGAGGATTCCGTTGGCTTAGAGATAACACACGGTGGCCTGGTTGCAGGAGCCACAGCCCCAGCAGGTGGAGGAGAGCACCACTACAGGGAGGTGGGGCCCGAGCAAAGGAAGAGGGTGTCCTTGCTGGGGTGGCCTTGGCTGCAGGAAATACACACTGATAAATTCAAGGGCAATGGGCATCAAGTTGGCAACTTGCTCTCAAACAGTTGAGGATAAAATAATTTATTTATACTCTACTTTTGACTTTTCTGTATGTTTTTGATTGTTTCAAAATAAAAACTTAAAAAGAGAGGCAACACAGAATGGCTCAGAAGAAAGGGGACTGGGGAAGCCAGGAATGGAGGGAAGAGTTTAAAAAGGACAGAGGCTGGTGGGAGCTGGCCAGGCAGATTTCTGGGCAAGTGGTCGGCTGAGCCCAAGAGAGGGTGTTAAAGGCATCAGACTGAAGGAGAAAGCAAGGCTTAAACTCCAAGCAGAATTTTGGGTCTATGCTGTGGCCGGGTGGCATCTATTGCCAGGCGTGGCTTGCAGGCCCAAGAAGGGCAGGCGCAGCTGGCAGGAGAATTGGGGAGGTGTGTGCCAGGGCCCAGCAGCCAGCAGAAGCCAGTCTGGGCTTGGAGAGGGGCAGCGTGGGACAGTCAGGCTCCCAGGAATGTGGTGACAGCTGACGGGGACGGACACAAGAGCCAAGAAGAGCCTAAGGCAGCCAGGGAGGAGCCAGGCTGTGAGCAAAGCCTATGACAGTGAGGCTGGCAGACTGGGCCATCAGAGGGCTGGGCAGGGCTTTCAGAGACTGGAGCCAAAGGCAGGCTGGGCACCCCCATGCCCCACCCCCACCCCGTCACTCCCTGGGAAAGTCAGGAGGAATGGAGGCAGCTTACAGGGCCTGGAGGCAAGGGAGGCTTGTCCTCAATGTTGTTGTTCAGCCCAAAGTCCAGGGCAAGATCTTAGGGGCCGGGGGGACAGTACATTCCCTGGTGCAGGCCAGGAAGGGTGCAGGCTGATACAGAAGAAAAGGATTTTACCACATCCTAGCAAAGAGGAGGAGACAAGTCCCTGTAGACTTTCAGAATGTCAGCAGACCTAGCAGCTGGGCTGCCCCAAACCCTCATCTCCCCAAGGTTCCCCTCGGAAGCTCCTGGGACTGATTAGCTGGACGGCTCAAGGCCAGACTCTAAGCACCGTGATTTTCCTGAGGTTTGTAAGTTCCTGGTGGTGGCATGCTATCAACTGTGGTCCGTTCACCCATGAACAGCCCCAGATGCAGAGGGCAGCCCCAAAGAGGAAGCTGGGGACTATCCTCCTATGTGGTCAGTGCTGGGCAGGAGGAGCCGTGGGGCAGAGCAGGAGGTGGTGGCTTGGATGGGTGTGGACCAGGGGGACAGCGTGTCCTCTGGGGAGCCAGCCACAGGTGAGAGGGGATCCGGGGGCTGGAAGGAGGCAGCAGTGCGTGGACTTGGGCCAGCTTGGCCCCCACCAGGCACGAGGACATTCCCAGCCCGTATGCCAGCAGGGTCTCTGTGAGGTCTGGTTGCTGCAGGAAAGGGCAGAGCAGTGATCATTGGGTGTCCCCACACTGGTGCAGGCTCCCTTCCTTCCTTCCTCTGCCGGAGGCTGACATGCCTTTGGTCTTCCCCACCTTCCTGATGGACCCCTGAAGGCGGGGCCCTCGCCTGAGGTGGGTGTGGGCAGTGGGAGGGAGGCTGCTGCAAATATAGTGGGGCTTGGTCTGGGGTCCACCAAGAACAGGACATCATGCTCAAGCCCTCACTAGAGGGGCCCTCGCAGCCCTGGACAGCACTCTGACAGCAGCAAGCTGGGCTCCCCGGGCTCCCCAGCACTGGGCCAGGGCTGGCAGCAGGTGCGCAGCGTGGCCTCCTCACTTTCCCTCGAGTACAATGATGAGGTGCCAGGAAGGGAGCCAGGCCCTGGGTCTCCAGAGCAGGGAGGCCTGGAGTGAGGAGGTGGCTGCAGGTCAAGCAGGCTCTGCAGACGGGGCCAGCCATCCAGCACAGGGCATGCTCCACCATCCTGCCCGCCACCTGGGCTGGGGCACCTGAGAGATCACCACTCTCCTTTCACTTAGGAAGAAATGGGGGCCCAGCCAGGCCTCAGTTGCCACATGGCCTTGCTCCATCCCAACTCTGTACTTTCTGTTTCTAGGGCAGATTCCTCCACCTCGGTGTAACTCAGTTCTTCCCCTGTAAGTTGGGAAGGAGAACAGTGCCTGCCCCGTTACTGTGAGGTCACTGTGGGGATGGCCCTGCCAGTGGAGAGTGGCCAGCCCTGGCCAGGGCTTAGCTCTCACCAGGCCCTGCCAACCTCTTGCTTTGGATCTTCCCCCGATGGCAAAGCCAAACCCTGGGGTTACCATTTAAACAAGATCCTTATTTTTGTTCTTTATTCTCTTCCTTTCCCCAAACCACTGAGTCATCTGACCTGGTGCCCAGCACACTCTCTATACTAGACAGTTGGGGCCAGGACCTCCAGGGCTGCCGCTCTACACCCAGGACAGAGGGGAGACTCAGGGCCCCACAGGGCTGGGCTCCCTGCCCGCCACTCGCCAGCCTCCCACCCCATTCCCTAACACCTCCAAGGTGCCTCCAGGCAGTTGTTTCCAGTGCCTGCCTTTCCATCCTGCAGTGCTGTCATACACCTGGTCCCTCTGCTCAGGGGCCCATTTCTACCTGGTAAAGTCTTCAAAGCCCTGTGTAGTGTCTTCCTCCTCTGGGATCTTCCTCCTCTGACCCCCCTCTACACCCATAACCACCCCCCAACTCTCCCAGAGTCAGCCAGTCCACTTCCATGCCCCTCTGACCCTGTGCATTCTGTCATCAGATACTACTGCTTGTCACTTTGTCCAGTCACCTCCTCCCAGGCTGTCACTTCTTAAAGGCAGGAATCAGGGCTGATTGACCTTCATCCCCAACACCTAGCACATAGCATAGATGCCAGAGGTAGTTTACTTTTTATTTATCAAATATTAATTGGGTGCCAGCTGTTGTAGGTGTCGGGGTGCAACAGTGAACAAGCAGAGGAAAAGCAAGGAGCCCTGAACAGCCGCAACAGTCTTGAAAAAAAAGAACAAAGTTACACATCTCACACCGATTGCAAAACTTACTACAAAGATACAGTAATCAAAATGGTATGGTACTGGCATAAACACAGATATATAGACTAATGGAATAGAAGAGAGAGCCCAGAAATAAACCCTCCCATATATGATCAAATGATTTTCAACAAGGTTGTCAAGACCATTCAGTGGGGAAAGAGAGTCTTTCCAACAAATGATGTTGGAAAAGCAGAATATCCACATGCAAAAAGATGAAGTTGGACTCTCACCTTACAGCATATACAGAAATTAACTTAAAGTGGATCAGAGACCTAAAACCATAAACCTCTTAGAAGAAAACATAGGGGGGAAACTTCATGACACTGGATTTGGCAGTGATTTCTTGAATATGGCACTAAAGCATAGGCACCAAACGAAAAAACAGATAAATTTGGACTTCACCTTAATTTAAAACTTTTTTCATCATAGGACACAATTAACAGAATGAAAATGCAGCCCAGAGGATAAGAGAAAATATTTGCAAATCATATATTTGATGAGGGATTGACATCCAGAAAACATAAAGAACTCCAATCCAAAAAAAGGATTTTAAACATGGGCAAAAGATTTGAACAGATATTTCTCCAGACAGTATATACAGATGGCCAATAAGCACATGGAAAGATACTCAACATCACTAATCATTAGGGAAATACAAATCAAAACCACAGAGATATAACTTCACATCCTTTAGGATGGCTATTATCAAAAAGAGAAAGAAAAAGCAAGTGTTGGGAAGAAGTGGAAAAATTGGAACTTTAGTGCACTGCTAGTGGGAATATAAATTGGACAGCAGTATGATGATTCTCCAAAAAGCATAAACATAGAATTACCATATGATCTAGCAATTCCACTTCCAAGTATATACTAAAAGGATTGAAATCAGAAACTCAAGCAGACATTTGTATGTCTATGATCATAGCAGCATTATTCACAATAGCCAAAAGGTGGAAGTAATCCAAATGTCCATGGATGGATAAACATATAAACAAAATATAATCTAGTCATGCAATGAAATACTACTCAGCCTTAAAAAGGAAGGAAATTCTGGCACACGTTACAACATGGATGAACTTTGAGGACACTCTGTGAAATAAGTGAAATAAGCTAGTCACAAAAGGACAAACACTGTATGATTTCATGAGGTCCCTAGAGTAGGCAAATCCGTAGAGACAAAGTAGAATGGTGGTTGCCAGGGGTGGAGGAAGGAGATGGGGAGTTAGTGTTGAATGGGTACAGAATTTCAGTTTGGGAAGACAGAACATTATCTGGAGATAGGTGATGGTGATGGTCGCACAACAATGTGAATGCACTTGAGGCCACTGAACTGCACACTTAAAAATGGTTCAACTGGTAAACTTTAGGGAATGTGTATGTTACCACAATTTTTAAAAGAGGGGAAAAATAAGCACAGCCCAAGTAGTTTGAAGCCCATAAGGACACATGGAGCTCTAGAGTACCTAGAGGAATCTGATGGGACAGGATACAGGCAGGAATGTGGACGTGTGACCTTGGGCAAGTGACTTAACCTCCTTTCTCACCAGTGAGGTGGGGAGAGTAACAGAGACCAGGGCATGGGTCATTCTGAGGACTGCAGGGTGCTTGGTGCAAATCAAAGCTCAACACCCCTGTTAGCTAGCCTGAGTCCTGCACCCTAGTTCTGGTACCTCCTGGGTGTCTTCACACATGAGGCCTTTGAATAGGAGCAATGGAGAATGTGCAGAAGCATCTCTGAAGACCAGGGCAGTTAACAAAGGTGTGGGAGGGGAGGAGGGATAATGGTTTCTGCTGGAGGAACCGGCAAGGGCAAAGGCCAAAGAAGAGGGGGAGGGGAGGGCAGTGGGGGAGGGGCTGGGAGCCTGTGATCAAGTCCAAAGTGTCAGTAGGGCATGGAGGAAAGGACCTCTGTCTCTTTTCCATCAAACGGAAGTGGCCAGATTACTCATCTCATTTTTGTGAGGAGAGAATGGCAATGAGGAAATGAAAGTTAGTGTAAATTATAAACACTCCAAGCATGTTTGGCTGTTTTGTAAATCCCCAAAGCCGGGTATTCCTGCAACTCCACCACATGGCTGGGCCTACAGCCTGGCTCTGCAAGTGCCTTTGCTGGCTCCTGTTTCCCGCTAAAGCACCCTGTGGCTGAGTCGGCTCCAGACCACCTCCTGGGGCTCCTGCCTCTGCCCCAGCCAAGCCTTAGGGTCCCGGGCACCTCTGCCCTGTGCCTTTGCCTGAGCTGCCCCTTCTCCTGCAGGGAGGGCCCTTTCCTCCTCTCAGCCCCAAAGTCCTGCTGTCAATCTGTCCTCCAGAGCCGGGGTCAGGCACCCTTGTTCTATGGCGCCTTGTGACCACCCCCACTGCCTGCTACACGAAAAATGGATGCTTCCCCTTACGAACAGCTTTTGAGCCCACAGGCAGGAAAGATACCATTAAAATCCGTAGGTGGTTTGAGACATGGAAGCTTAAACATGTGGACCGTGGCCCAGTCAGAATGGCCTTCGGTGTGGTACAGTGCCACGGACTGGCTGTGTGGCTGAGGGCAAGTCTCTGTGCCTCTCTGAGCTCAGTTCCCCATCTGTGGAGTAGGGACAGCTCTCTATGTCACCGGGCTGTTGGAAAAGCCCGGAAGCTAGCGGGCAGCGGGCATCTGCCCCCACTCTCAGCAAACACCGAGTAGAGCCGCAGTAAGTGACAGTGACAGCAGGATCTGCTCTCTCTCAGCCATTCAGGATGACTCTGCATCTCTTCTGGGCTTGATTCTAGCCACAGGGTCGCCTCCTTGCTGACAGTTGTTCTGAAAGGCACTCCACATGCTTTAAATAGCATTTGCAAGTGACGCTTCACCCAGGCAGGGCCCGTGCCGCTGGAGAGCTGCCCGCGGGCTTTCTGGAGACACTGCGTTGACTCCGTTCTTTACTGGGCACTGGGCCTGACGCAGGGCGGCACGTGGGGAGTGAGTGGTCATCTGCAGCGAGGTCACACCCAGTGACGTCAGCCCCGCTTGGGAAGCAGGAGTCTCGGGTCGTAGTCCTGGCTTTGCTGCCAGTGGCCGTGTGACCTTAGGCAAGGCCCTTGGCCTCTCCGGTCTTCAGCCACTTTGTTGACTCTACAGGCCTCATGGCCTCAGGGGAGAGCACAGGCCCTCCAATGCCTGCGGTCCCCTTACTTAGAACTGTCCTGGTGTGTTTGTCCTGAGACTGTAGCCAGACCCTCTTGAGAGCTGCTTCTGTTCTGTCTCTGGAACCATTCTCTATCAGCGCTGAGCCCGCTGGGAAGAGCACCCCTTGCTTTTCTGTGCCCTGAGGGGAGCTGGTTCCATCTGCAGAGGGAGAGGGGTGGAGGGAAGCAGTTCCCTGGGGGCTCCAGCCCCACCCGCCTTTTCGGAGACCTCCTTAGCATATTTGGAGCTTAGCAGCCCCCACTTGGCATATTCGGGAGGGACCTCGGGTGACTTAACCTCTGGTGACCACTGGTTGAGGTGCAGCACGAGGCTCCACCGGACTGAGCCTGTGCCAGCTGCAGTCACCTGCCCCGCCGCCCACCCTCCACGCTGTCCGCAGCCACTGTTTGCTGAGGGCCTGCTGTGCCCTGGGCACAGAGCCAAGCACTGAACTCAGAGGGGCCAAGGAACTGGCCCGTGGCCATGCAGGTAGTCAGGGGCAGGGCTGGTTCTCACGCACAGCACTGTTTGGAGTCAGAGCCTGTGTCCTCTCCTTCACACCCTGCTGCCACTAGCCAGGGGGGCTGTATTTCCTGCTGCTTCTAACTCAGCCACCTGCATAGCAACTCCCAGGGAGACCCTGTTCCTGTCCCTCCCTGGCCCAGGGCCAGGTCTGGAGTGGCCCAGCGAATGCTGCGGATGAAGATGATGATGACAGTGCTGCCACTGCTGATGGTGGCACTTCCCTGGAACCACGGTGCGGAAGAGGGTTCACAGCAGGGCGGCGTCGCCTCCCCTCTCTGGCTATCATTCCGTGCTCTGGAGAACATCCCTCCCACGAGCAGCATCTGCTCCAGCTGTGAGAGCCACAGGGTGTTTGATCCAGAGAGGAGGGGAGCGGTCGGTGCCCTTCTGCTGCTCACTGGCTGTGTGACCTCAGGCAAGTGACTTTACCTCTCTGAGCCTCCATCACCTCATCTGAGAAAGAGGAATGACATTATCCCCCTCACCAATATCTAGTAAGGGATAACCGAATGAGATGTATTGTAAGAGCTTGAGGCTCACACACGTCCCGTTTGTGTTACTGTTCCTGCTGCTGCCTGTGTGGTGCAGGAAGCGCCTGGACAGCTGTGCTGAGTCCAGTGACACAAGGCACGGGCAGCCTCAGCATCGCTGTTGGACCAGAGAGACCTTCCTCGTCATCTTGGTCATGCAGGTGGCACGTGGCTCTGACCGGCAAAGACAGAAGCCCGTTTGGCGGCTGAGCCAGAAGCACAGCTTGCAGCCCCAGGGTGAGCACTTGGGACAGGAGTGAACAGGTCGCTGGCTCCGAGGACGAAGCCTGCGGAGGCTGCTGAGAGCAGAGCAGGACCAAGACGCGGCAGGAGACCGGACAGTCGCACAAGGTCCCGTTCCCAGTCCATGGAAAACTTCTTCCATGCAGTTAAGAAGCTTCTAGAAGTGCTTCCCCTTCACTGACCTGTGAGGGGACCAGACCAGCCGCGCCCGTAGCAGCATCCACGTCACTTTCGTGTTCCGAGTTTGCTTCCTCACGTCCGGCATCGGGGCCATGATCAGGTTCGCTGTGAGTGGGAAGAGATGAGGTGTTCCCTGCTAGCTGGTCTCCTCCCCTTTCATCTCTGACAAGGTCTCACAGAAATGGCCTTTCTGCAGGGTAGCCCGGCCGGCAGCGACAGCCCTCGCAGTCTGATCTTGACGTGTGAGCCCTGGAAGCGTTTGACGGCCACATTCCTCACCCTGCCTTCCTCTGCGAAGACCATCTAACCCTCTGTCGTGCTAAGAACCCTCCGAAGCATCGAGCGCTTTTAACCGAAGGGCAGATGAGACCGATCAGAAGCCGCGGCGCCGGCATCCACGGGTCACCCCAGCTGCGGCTGTGCCTTGGCTCCCCGACCCCACGTCCTGCTAGCGAGGACGCTAGTCTGGCCCCAGCTTTGAGCGATCAGACACGTGCAAGGCGATGGGTTGGGGAAGGGCGACGTATAGATCCAAACCCACTCGCCACGGGAGTCTTGTTTCATGTGTTTCAAGGGCAAATAGCCAGACCCCTTTATTCTTCCTCTTGGAATTTCTGCTAGACCCGTTACCCATTTCACACCTGCAGCGTCCCAGTAGAAATCTCACAGCTGGGTTAACTTCACGGAGCTTGTATTGCCCCTGCACACTTTTTATCCTGCATCCTACTGATTTCCATTTTAGAAGTATGAGAGTGGTGCGAGCTCCGTGTCACCCGGATCGTATGTCACAGGAGGAACTGAAGCTACGTCTTCAGCACCGTGTTCAGTATCAGTTTGGACGCTAAAATGCTTCACGTTCCGAGTTGGCAGTTCTGTCTTCATCGCTGGAATTTGTTCCTCACCGTCATCGCCTTCTCTGCCTCTGCCTCCTCCGAGTACTGCTGCTCCGGGGTGATCTTGCCCCTCCACATCCTCCTTCCTCTTCGTCCATGTCATCATCCTCGTCTTCCCCTTCATGCTGCTCCTCCTCTACATCTCCTCGGAATATTGACTTTCCTGGGGACAGGATTCTGAGCAGAGAGGGGCACAAAGGAGTCCTCTGAGCAAGGAGCTTCCTCCTCCTTGGACTGGACTCTTGTGTGGCCGTGGTCGCCTCCATCTTCACCCAGTGGGGCACTGAGGAGTTCCTGGTCCCCTTGGCTGTGATCTTGGAGGGCTTCTGAGCGTGTCCCCGTCAGCGTGTTTTGGATTCCTCTGTAGACCTGGCCATGGCTGGGGAGGAGGAGGAGACGGTGGAGTCTCCGTCAAGGCTTTGCACTCTGTTAGCTGTCTCCACACTGCCAGGGCTGGGCAGTCGTACCAGCCTAGTCCTAGCACCACTGGCTTCACTTTGGTGAGGGGGACAGCTCCAGGCTTCCCAGCCTATGGAAAACTGGGGCACTTGGTTTTCCTCCCACTGTTGAAGAATGAATCCGACTGTGGCGAGTGCTGTCAAGGCAGAGTGCTGGACAGAGCAAGTGCTGACGGAGCCGCCCTGTGTGCTGGGCACTCGGCTAGGCACATAACCTATATTAACTAAATTCTACTTGCAGCAACTCTTTGAGTATATACTTTTTTTTAGTTATTTCTTAATTGAAGCATTCCATACATACCAAAAATATTCAAGTCATAAGTATACAACCGCATGAGCTATTACAGCATGAACATACTCCTAGAACTGTGCCAGTTACCCACAGGTCAAGAAATAGGACATTATCCCCATTTTAAAGATGAAGAAACTGAAGCACAGAGAGGTTAAGTAACCTGTCCAAGGCCACACAGCTAATAACGGACAGAGCCTGATTTCAGGAGTTCTGGCTCCCAAGCCTCTTTTTCCTACTGTGCTAGCCCTAGAAAAGGTATAACTGGGGGGCGTGACGCATCTCAGGGTCAGGGAAAGCTTCTGGGGATCCAGGGTTGGGTCTGAGCTCTAGGAGAGGATTGGGACTTCATCAGAAAGGGGGAGGGAAGGAGGCCATTCCAGGCAGGGTGACCTGCTGAGAGGTCCTATTACATGGAGCAACTCTGGGGGACGCAGGACACACAGACTCACCAGTCACCCGAGGGGCAGCCCCGGGCCTCACAGAAGGATTCTTCCTCCCACAAAAGGGCTCACAGCAGTCGTCCCTAAATAGCTTGCTGCAGCGAAAACCTGCTTGCAGGTGGGAAAGCCACATTCCACAGAGAGGGTTAGAGAGACAGGACTTCCGTTGGAAGGGGCGGCACAGCCTTGGAATAATAGCTGGGGGGGTGTAATAATGCACCCATACGACAGCCACAGCCCACAGCCGAGCCCCTCTGGGCTGTCATTGGCACCCCCACCATGGGCGGGTGCCTGCCCAGGGTCACCCAGCTGGTAGGGATGAGGCAGGATTTGAACCCTGTGGTCAGACTTGCCAGCGGTCCCCATGACTAACACCGCACTCAGCAGTGTCCAAATAGACGGGCCAGCTCACCCCTCTGAGCCACGACCACACCCTTCCTTCTTTCCTGTTTTCCCACCCACCCACCGGCTGGCGTGGCTAGAGCACCAGCGTGGATGCTGTGTCCGTTTATACTTCAGGTCCGCTGGACCTGGAGTCCAGCCTCTCCCTCCATTGGAATCTGTTTTGCCCCAGGTTTACAAGGTCATTTAGCTTGTGCTTGAACACTACTTCTAACAGAGAGCTCACTACCACTCAGGCTTGCTTTTCTCCAAGTTTGTAGCTCTGGGGTTCAGAAAGTTCTTTCTTAAAATGAGCCCAGATCTCCCTTCCTCTCCTGGTTCTGCCTGTTGGCTAAGCCACCTACCAGGAGGCTGACAGTGGTCACACACGTGTCCTGAAGGACAGGTTTTGCATGCGCCCAGTTTCTCTCCTCTGCCCTCAGTTGGTAGGGAGCAGATTTGCTCAGGGCATGGGGCAAGGAGGTGGCTGATGCCATGGGACAATTAGAGTGCCCTCTCTGTCCCCTTCAAGATTGGAGTCTGTGAGTCTAGGGCCTGGCACACAGCCTGCTCGTGCGTTCCCCAGGTTTAAGCTGTGAGGAAGCCGCAAGGGACCCCAGCTAGCTGCCCTCGTGAGCGCGCTTACCTCGCCCCATTCAGGCCGATCAGAAGTTATGTCACAGCCTTACAGCGCCGCTGCCTTGCATGCATTGCAGGATTTTAAAACTGTTCACAGCCTTTTCTTACCTTATTTGTATCTCAGTGTGTATGTGTTCTGTGCACCCAGGTGCACTGAGCTCTCAGGTTGTGGTGGACCGGCATCTTCATGGCCATTGGCCACAAGCACTGGTCAGGCACCTAGTGTATACATTGACTTTGTCAGCTGCCACTCTAGACGGCCTTGGTCAGTGTGCCCTCTGGCTGCTGAGCCACACTGCCCCAAAGGGGGAGCTTCCCATTGCAGCTCAGCAGGTTCTGCCTCTGACTGCACTCCTTCCCTGTCCCCAGCACCGCCTGCAAGACACGGGCCAGACTGCGGAGCTGGGCACCTGAGGCTTTTCTAAGCCAGCCTGGAGATGGCCTCCCTGCCTCAGTTCCTGCTACCTGTACCCAGGGCTGTCATACGGAATTGCGGCAAGGCTTCTACAATAGAATTCCTATAAAAAGCACCTACCACAGAGCTAAGTACTCAACAAATGACAGCTATTTCTTTTTCTGTGATAAAAGATTGCACCTATGACCCTGGTTGATTATTTTTAGTGCTTTTTAGCAAAAAATAAGACATGTATTTATAAATGTTAACCAAGAGGAAGAGAGATATCCAATGGAAAAGGGGTGGCACAAAACCTGGCACAGGCAAGTGCCAGTCAGTAGGAGCTCGGCCTTCCAGCTCTGGCCGACTGCGAGGTGTGGAGCATCAGCCGGGCAGGAGGCAGTTCCTGGGTCTGGTCACTTCCCCAGTCTGGGTCTGTTTCCTGTCTGGGACTCAAGGGAATGAAGCTGGAAGGAGGAGACCAGCGACCTGCATCAGCCTGGGTGGGGTCCAGCCCCCGCCGAGGGCCTCTGGCTGCTATGGGCCATTCCTCCTTAGGAAGGACAACGTGGAGGGTCCGGGAGAAGGTGGACAGCCTGGGGAGGAATCTTTCTCATGCTGAATTGTTTGAGGACATGGAAATGTCAGGGCTGGAGGAAAGAAGTTTCAGGCAGCATCATATCTGTTGGAGACTGTCAGTGGAAGAGAGGATGGACCAGCCGGAGCGCAGACTGAGGGTGTGAGCACAGGTTGACAACTCAAGCTTCATAGCAAGGGAGCTGCCCAGAGGTGGCAGGAGCTGCCTGGGAAACGGTGTCCTCAGGGGCCAAAGAAGTACTGGTCTGTAGGAGGGTGTGAACAGGATCCACCCGAAAGTGGCCAACTCCGAGGATGCACAAGGCTTCTCGGCATTAGAGTCTTAAGGACCTTCCAAGCATGGACATTCTCTAACAGTAGTTTTCAAATTGCTTTAAACTCACAGAACACTTTTTTACGAAGTTCGGTTTACGTAAATACACACTCTGGAAAACGACTCGCTACAGCCGCTGTGGTTAGGGGAGGAGGACACAGAACCCCACTGCTCTGCCGCCCCACCCTAACCCCACCCATCCTGAGCACAGCTGGAAAGCTACTGTTCTAGAACCCTGCAGGCCAGGGCTGCTGAAGGCTGGAGCAACTACTCTTACATCCACATTGAAGGAGTCCTCTCCTCTTTGGCAGTTTCACTTCTCTGAACACGAGGGGCCCAGCTCTGGCGTCCCGCCTACCCCCTGATCTCACTGTCTGGTGGGAAGTAGAGTGTTGGCTGCATTCTATGGACCCATGCTGGCTTCAGCCCAGGCTTGGAGTCTGCTTGCTGGTCCTTAAGTGTCTACACTTGGACGCCGAGAAGTCACTTCACAGCATCTCCACCTACCATACCCAATTCTGTAGAATTAAGGCATTTCCTACTCCAAGAACTGTGCTGGGCGTCAGACCCCAGCTGCTGCTGTCTTCCTGGCAGCTGGCGCTGGGAACTGATGTTTTCCTAGTATGAAAAGTTGCAACAGTAAAACCGCGAAAACGGGGAAAATGCCACCTCCAAGTTGCAAGCCTACAGAATGGACAAGGGCTTGCCCTCAGTAGTGGGAGTCCTTCTGGAAGGTGTAGAAGAAGGTGCCGTTGACCGGCTGTTGTCCTTCTGTCAGGCCACTGCTGAACTCTCTAGAATCTAGGTCCTCTTTCTTCCTGCCCTCACCTCTCTGGGCTCAAGCTCCATATAGTCCCAACAACCTCTCCCTGGCCCCCAGGCCTCCCTGCCCACTCCAGGGCTCATAAAACAGGAGGCTTCCGGGTCAGACCTGGCACATGCACACCAGGTGAAGGCTTTTCTTCTGGGAAAGCCACCCCAGACCCAACCCCGCCGGTTCCTTCCCTGATCATCCATAGCACTTTGCACATAGTCTGAATTACTATTTCTATCTCTTTGTTTTATGATCTTTTAAGTGTCTGTTAGTCACTTGAGACCAAGATCAGAGTCTTATTTAACTTCATATTTACGGCCCTGGCCCAGCCCCAGGCTTGGACCGGGCCTTCGTCAGTGCCGTTGAGCAAATACAAATGCGCTGCATGCAGTTCGCACTCCCGCTGAAAGCAGGGACTCCACTGGTGGGCCCCGTGCCTGCGCCGTGTTACAGGCGTGCTGTGGAATTCCTGGCACAGCGGGCCCATCCCTGGAGGCTGCACTAAATGCCCCCCACACTGAATGTGGTGACGTGATGTAATTTCTGCAGAACTCTGACAAAAAGAGAATCTGGAGTGTACCCAGGACCCAGTGTGAACTTCCCCCGTGACCCCTACCTCAGCCTCCCCAGTTCATTTTTCTTTCACCAAGGAGTGTGTTTCCTACCTCTTGGCGACTGAATATTTTTAGCAGATATGCTGCTCAGCAGGCTGTGCCGCCTGGCACTTGCTCCTCTTCCCACAGACATCCCTTGCTTTTTGAGTGTCACTGGGGGAAGCTGCATGTCACTGCAGACAAGTCAGCCAGCTCACTGTGGCTGGACCTCCCGGAGCACAGTGACCGCTGGGAACTGGCCCCGAGACTCCCTTCACAGGACACAGGCTGCCTGCAAAAGTGGCTCTCAAAGCGACAGCGCGTGCATTCCTAATCACATCTTCCTCTTGCTCTGCACGATCACGCCCAAGTTGCATGCCTCCAGGGGGAAAGCATATTTGGCGACAAGAGCATAATAAAATCAGAAATTTGGCAAACCTTTAAAATACCCAAATTTGGAGGGGATGCAAGAGTTTTACAATTAAATATTAATAACATATGAAAAATTCAATAATATAAATGCAGAATAGCCTTGTGGAATCTCAGATTAAGACAGTAACTCGGAGGCCATTGAGTTCATCCTCTCATTCAAGAGGATAATGCAGCTCGTTGGAGAGAAAAGTCATGAGCTTGAAGGTCAGACATGCCCCTTCGTACTAGCACATGAGCTTGGGGAAATTACTTTGAGCCAGAAGTTTAGCTCCAGGCTGGATCTGCCTCTTGTATTTTATTTGACTCACACAATGTTTTTTTAAAAAAACAGAATTACACAGCAGTTAAGTACCTGAACTTTGTAGCCAAGTGACCTGGGTTCAAATTTTGATTCCATTAACTAACTGGCTGTGTGACCTTGGCAAGTCACTTAGCCTCTCTGACTCTGTTTCCTCGTGTGTAAATGGGAATGATTGGAATCCCCATCTCACAGGGCTGTCATGGGATTTAATGAGGTAATGCATGCAAAGCATTTAAAATCGTGCTTGGCACCCAGTAAGGGCTATGTAAGAGTCTGCTAATGGTTTTAGTTTAAAAAAAATCTGGATGCGTGGTTTTCTTGAAAAAACTGCAAGATATGATAACCTCATGCAACGATTGGGTGGGTGCCCCTGCAGAGAGGGGATGTGCCCTGCCTTCCAGGTCCCCACAGTCCCCACCCCTTCTCCTCCTCCTGTGCCTCCTCTTTGTTCAGTCATGTTGCCAGCCCCTTGGTTTTAGGAATATATCCATTTATATTTACTGGAACAAATATGCTAAACTAAATATATCCAAACGAACTAAATATATCCATGTTACAACATTGGGACACGAGTAAACAAGTGAATCCACCTAAAATCCCTCTGTCACCGTGCTGGACCTGTCATAGGCACATACTAATCACGAACTCCCTTCTGCTAGCAGATCTCATGGCTGTTCATCTGACCTCTGGGTGGGCAGTGCTAGCGACGGGGAGCTCACTACCTTACAGGGCAGCTTCGTTGCTGAGTCTTTGTCATATTCAGAGTCCAGGAACAACCACCTTGTCCATTACCTTGCCTGAAAGCCTATTTAATTTCCACTGTGCCCCCTCTTCTGGAACCCTGAGCAGAGGGATGTGCCATCTCCTTTGTGCAAACTCCCCGTGTGCTTGGTGGAAGCTGCAGGTTTTAGAGCAGAGTCCAGTGCCACAGCCCAAGGTGTCACATGCTGATGGCAGGTAAGGACCTCACACTAGGTCATGCCAAGTCACACTTCAGAGCACAGGAGTCAGATATGGGGTCCAGTCCCTGCTTCCCCACTTTATAGCTGCCTTCTGTTTCCCTCTTGATTGGGTGAAGATACTAAGACCCTCTTGATGAAGAGGTTGTTAAGAGTCTTTTTCTTTTCCTTTGAGTCTATGAGTCCTATAGTCGCAGCATAGGAATAAAAACAGATCCATCCACCTGGCCCTTCCACGCCCCTCCCCACAGCCTCCACTGCCCCCTCGCCCCAGGCAGCAGGACAGAAAACTGCTTCCAGGCAGGGGTCTGGGAGCCCTAGTGCCATGCCGTGGGTCAGGCCCTCCAACCCTGAATCTCAGGCTGCCCAATCTCAAGGTCCCTCAAGGCAGCTAAGACATTCAAAATCCATAGACCAGCTCTTTTTCTTTAAGAATAAAACCAGACCTTGCTTTCCAGACTGACTGATGCCTCTGGCTTGTCAGGGCAGCAGAGGACAGGTGGGCAGTGAGGCCGGGAGAAATTGCTCCCTGACCCGGGAGCTGAGTCAGCCCCACAGGCCTACAAGCACTGGGCTATCTTGCAGCCTTGCAACAGGCAGGGGGCCGGTCACTTGTCCCCCTGGTAAAGGGCAGCCTGTGGCACAGGCCTCCAAAGGGCAGCTTTGGGTGGAGGAGAAGAGGGGCTGGCAGACCTGGGAGGCTAGACTGTGCCCCCAGGGACTCCCACCGTGGTTGTCTGGTGTCCTGCCCTGGCTCTTATGGGGCGTTTCTCGGCAGGTGTCAGCACCAGGGGCTCCACCCCAGGCCGCAGTCTTTTAGGAAGGGCTGGGTGGAGAAGGACGCTGTTCTTGTTTGTCTGCCGTGAGACATGTCCCTGGGAATGCTGGAGAAGGGGGTTGCTAATGAGACCTTGGTCGGCATCATGTAAAGGTGTTTGTGCAGCCGGTCTGTGCAGGAACAGGGAGCCCAGTGGGAAAATCACTGGCTGCGTGACCCTGGCCATGTCACATGAACTCGTTGGGACTTGGTTCCCTTTTCTGTAGAATGGGGATGATCCTCCAAAAATGGCAAAGGGCTGATGGGAGGATTAGATGGTGTCAGGCATGTGATGGCACTTTGCTGTCTAAGGGCAAGGGACATCATTTCCAAAGGAAGGAAAGTGACTTGCCTGAGGTCATCCAGTGAGTTCCAACAGGATCCAGAACCCAGACCCAAGTCCCCTGCTGCCCTCTACTCTATGAGCAGAGTGGTTCCTATCAGAAAATAGAATGTGTTCAGGCAGTCCACCACGGTTCGGGGGGACTGGCCTGTCCCCCGTCACTGGGGAGCCCACAGCGTCAGGTTGCACGTGTGCGCAGGGGCTTGGGGAGTGGGAAAGTTCAGGCTGAGTCTGACGGTGGCAGACCTGAGGAAAGGAGGCCTGGGCTTGTCTTTCTGATGTGCAGCCACTAAGTGTCCACTGAGCACCTGCTGGACGCTGTGCTAGCAGCAGATGAGGGATGCACCAGCAGATGAGGTAGACGCAGTCCCTGTCCTCGCAGGGATAATGGTGACTACGCTTGCGAAAAGGCCATTGCAATGCACTCTGCTTCACAAGTGCCCTGAAGGAGTGAGACCCCCAGGCCCAGAGGAAGGGCGGGAGGTTTGTGCAAAGCCCTGCGGGAATGGAGGCGCTGGTCAGACAGGACAGGGGTGATGCTGGGGCAGGGGCTTTGGTGCTCCAGGTGACATTAGGTAAGGCTGGGGGACGAGTGCAGCAGAGGATGGGGGATCAGTGAGAATCGGTGGGAGATGGGCTGGGGAGGTGGCCAGGGCCAGATGGTGCCCTGGGCCTTCTGGGCCAAGGGAAGCGTAGGGCTTTATTCTGAGGGCAGTGGGAGAAGCATGGCATGGGCCCCTAGGCTGGGAGGAGTGGCGGCACCTGACAGATTTGGGGAAGGCTCCCGCCGGCTGTTTTGTGAAGAAAGGATAGGGGGGTGTAGGAGAAGAGATGGTGGCCGGGGCTGATGGGGGCAGAACATGGCATCCTTGCAACACGTGTGGACTGCAGTGCTGATGGCCATGCTGGGGGACTGAATATGCAGAGGGAATGAAACGGAGCCGCCAAGGGGTGCAGGTGCTGTTCACTGGGATGGCGGCCGGAAGGAGATGCTGCAGGGAGAAACTTGGGAGCAGGGTTCTGGGCACGTGGGGTCTGAGGTTCCTGGAGACCACCAGGGGCAATGCTGGGAAGCAGTGGATGTACAGCAAAGTAGTCAGAGCTGGAGAGAGAAAGGGCAGGTGAAAAGTCACCTGGGGAAAGGTGGCAGGTAAGAAGAGCACAGGTTGGAGCCTGAGGTGCCAGCAGGGGAAGGAGCTTGCAAAGAAAACACAATCAGTAGAGAACAGGGTCACCAAAGCCAAGCAGCTGCCTCTGGAAGGCCGGCGAGAGTGCAGGCTGTGCGGTGTGAGTGCAGGGCGTGGGGTGTGGCAGTTCTTGCTGGGCGTGGAAGGGCACACCCCGCAGGCTGAGAGTGCCCACCTCCCCCGAGTGGTGTTCCGACAGACCTCAAGGCTTCATGGGTCAGAATGCTCCTTCTCCTGGAAATATGCCAGGATCCCCTCTCTTGGCTCCGCCGCCTGCCACAGCCTCCCCCACCCCGTCTGGACCCTGCACATGTATAGCCTTGGACCAGCAAGATGGCCAGTAAAGATCCTGCTGAGCCCGTGGCACTATGGGCTTCCTTGCAAGGGCGGAAGTAGGAGACTTCCAATTTGGGCTTCAGGGGCATCTGTGGCCCTGAGCCCCAGCAGGTGGGCCGGCCACCCCAGGAGGCTCCTGGAAGCTGGTGGCACTTCCTGACCCATCCCAAGTGCTGAGGCGAGGGCACTGGGAATCTGGGTCCCGCGGAGCTCCTGGGATGGGGGTGAGGGAGACAGCACAGGGCTCCTGGTTTCCAAACCCCGAAGCTGGGGAAATAATGGAGGTCCCTGTTACCTCCCCTCACAGGAGTGTCTGTGTGGCTCCCCGGCAGCCTCGCAGGCTTTGAGGCAGGCAGGCTCTGTCCCTTCCGGCTGTGGGAGGAATCTCTCCCTCTCTGAGCCTTAAGCTACTAAGGGCTCTTTGTTGTGAGGTGGTCGTGGCTTAATTTGGGTAAATTCCCAGCACCAAGTGAGCACGTAGCAAATATAGCTGCCAGAGCTGGTGTAGCTGAGCTATCATTCCTACTCTTACTCTGGTGGCCCACAGTGGCTGTTGCTTGTGGGCACGGCCGGCTCTGCCAGGGAGGCTGCCTGGGAAGCGGCCCCTCCTGTGCGAGGGGCAGGGCGCAGGGGTCCATGGTGGAGCCCCAGGGCGACTCGTTCCTCTCACCCTGTGGTCCTCTGCAGCCTCGGCTGCCAGCGTCCGGTGTCCGTAGCCGGCTGGATCAAGCTAGGAAGCGCGTGCGTCTTCCGAGGTGGGAACCTGCCTCTTCTCCTCCTTTTTTTTTTCCTTTACCATGACGCCTGTTGCTCATAGGTACAAATCAAACGAAGAGTATGTATATGTGCGAGGCCGCGGCCGAGGGAAATATGTTTGTGAGGAGTGTGGAATTCGCTGCAAGAAGCCCAGCATGCTGAAGAAACACATCCGCACCCACACTGACGTCCGACCCTATGTGTGCAAGCACTGTCACTTTGCTTTTAAAACCAAAGGTAAGAGACAGTCAGCCGGGGCACTGCCCCTGCCCGCTGCAGGGAGCTCCCCTCTGGGGATCCCAGCACAGAGCTCAGGGGCCCAGACCTCTTTGCCTGGAGCCTGGAGCACCCCCACTTCCTGGGTTCCCGCCCCACTGGGTGCCCAGTGGCAGAGCAGCTGGCTCCAGACGGGCCGAGGCACCCACAGCTGCTCCTAGCCATCTTCCTGGACCCCGCACACAGCCCCCACCTGAGGCTGCCCTGCCCTGGCACAGCACTCGTGCACAGTCCCTGGTTTTGCATCTTCTCTCATCACCCCTCCCTTTCGCATGTGTCCTTGGCCATGCATCCACTGATCTGACAACACCAGCATCAACACTGGTCACTGCCACTCTTGCATCGGGAAATCCATTCCACTCCACTCCTAGCCACTTGCCACACTCGCATGCCCACTTGTCATGCCGGTCTGCCCTGCCTCCACCCCCTCTCCACGACCCTCAGCCCCCACTCTGCCCAACTTCTCTGCTGCTCTCAGCACAGGACCAGAGCGGCATGTGACCCCTGTCACCCCTGTCCCCAGCCATGCCCCACATCAGGGTCAGGACAGGCTCTGCAGTCACCCGTGAAGGAAGGGCTGGCTGTTGAGGGCATGCATCCCAGAGAGCTGTGACAGGTGAGGGGGTGGCCTGGCCTGCAGCGGCCACCCAGGACCTTGTGTGGATGAACAAGCTGAGGCCATGTGGTTCTTGGATCGCACTCTTCTCCTGCAGGGCAGCAGGGAGGGTGCTCGCTGCAGACCGAGGTGCCTCGGAGGGAGGCCCAGGGCTCTTGGCACCTCTGGTGGCTTCAGCCTCTTGTGCTCTGCAGATTCCTGGGTCAGGGTCTGGACACAGGGTCCTCAGTTCTCTCTTGAGCAAGTCGGGGGCCTCCACGCCAGCCCCACAGAACTGCGTGGTTTTTCAGGGGACAAAACATGTGGGCTGCCTTCGGCTTTGCCACTTGTTGACTTTTCTTCTGTTGGTAAAGCTACTCCCACGAGAGAGCCTGGGCAGCCGCTTTGGAGAGGGCCTCCAGGCCTCCTCGCCTCCTCCATGCTCTGTTGCCTGGCCCCTTCCCTTCTGTCTGCACGAGGTCAGGGGCCAGTTTACCACGTCCCTGGCTCAGCAGTCTCCTTTCCAACCATTCCCGTTCCTGGTCTCCTGACCATGTGGACTGACCCTGCCCTCTGTCCTCTAGCCAGCACCCTCTCTTGATGTAGATGGAGGTGCCTACCCCCCCACTTCCTGTCCCTGGTCCTCTTCTCTCTTAGTGTCTCATAAACACTGTTCCAAAGGGCCCCAGTCAGCAGCTGGGCCTGCAGACCCCTCCCGCCCCGTGGGCGCATCAAAGGCACCCTGCACCCCCAGAGCCCTGCCATGCCCCACTTCCTCTGGCCTGAGGCAGCCAGTTGGGATTTCATAGAAGAGAGAGATGGGAATGGTTGACTGACAGTTTAAATCACAGTCTTCAACTCTAAAAGTAGAAAACTTCTCCCTTGAAGGTGAAAAAAGTGATCTCAGAAAACAGAATGATTGTTGATACTAGAGCTGTAACTACACCCAGGCCCCAGGCCTCGTGGGCACTGTCCCATCATCCTCCTCTCTGTCAGCCGGTAGTTCCCTCCCCTCTCTGGAGGGGGTGGCAAGAAGCTGCAATCACAGTGGGTCACAACTGCTGCCCCTACTCCCAGCGTGTGTCCAGGGGACCACACTGTCTCAGCCTGAGGGGCCCTGGGAGCCTCCCAGCCCAGAGCCATGCGGAGCACGCCTGTGCCCAGCACGCAGCTGGGGCTGCCGCTGCCGTGAGAGCCGTCACTCTGCCACGTGAGACTGGACAGCCCATCCCGGCTGAGTTCCCAGCCCAAGCAGTCTCCCCAGGGGATGCCACTCAATTCCCTTTGCCTTGCCCATTTTGTGGGGTCTGAGAGAGGCCTGGGTCCCTAGTAGGGACCCCACTGTCCAGGAAATGGCTTCATTGAGGCCACGCCGAGCCTGTCGGCAGTCCCTTCCTGGGTCTCCCTACAACAGCACAGAGCCCTGGAAGGGCCCAAGAGCATAATCTGAACAGAGGGCTGCAGACCCTCTGCATTTCCAGGGCTGCGGAGCGTCCCCTGAGGGAAGGCCATGGGGCGTGCTCTCAACTGGAGATCAAGGTGTGTGCTGAGCTCCTCCTCACCTGTGCATAGTGGCTTCCAGAAGACAAAACCTTCCAGAGGCAAACCAGGGGGCGCAGGGGAAATGGTGGAGTCTCAACCTCTGTGAGCAGCAGAGCAGGGACTGTGTTAGGGTGCGGCACACGGAAGCAGAGAAAGCTCCCTCTTCGCGCTGTCTGCACGGCGGGTGCAGGGAAGGAGGACACGGAGCTCCCGTCTGTCCCTGCGGCAGGTGTCTCCACTGAGTGCTGGGCCCTGTCAGCCACAGCTCAGACAGACGGCCCCTCCTGTAGGGCCACCTGCCTCCCTGCCTCCCCATCAGGCCATCCTCGGTCCTGGGCCCTCCCAGCACCACCACCTGGCTGCACCCGTGCCTGGGAGCCCTTCCTGTCTGTCTCTGTCTGCCGTCTGTGTCTCGTCTCTGTGTCAGACGCCGTGGCGGCAGTGAGGGACTCTGGGAGCTAGCCGAGGGGCGTGCGGCGGGTGGGGCTGGAGAGGCCTGCGTTGGCCCCGTGGAGTCCAGGGGTCCCGTTTCCTCTTCTCAGATGGTTCCCAGAGGCCAGTGGGGTGGCTGTGCCGTGTCCAGGCCCTTGCGCCGATCGCCTCAGAGGACAGAGGTGGCAGCTGTGGACGGGCCTCATGTCCGTCAGGCCGGCATGGGCGGGGGCAGGGCTGTCGGTCAAAGCCCAGGGAGGCAGATGGGGGCGCTGGCCGCTCTCTTGGCGGAGGTTCCGCCTCCTCCAGATGCCATCGCTCCCACCCACTGCTTCTCCCTCCATCGGGGCTGCCAGGCTTTGGTGGGGGCTGGGAGGGCTGTGGGGCGTTGTGGACTCTGCCTGACAAGCCCAGGCTGCCCCTTGATGGGGAAGGGGTGTCTGGGCACCGTGTCTAGTGGTGCAGCCCCCACCATCCACAGCACAGGAGACAGGCCTGGAGAGGGGGAGTCACAGAGGGAGCCCGGACAACACTCAGGGCTGCTTATCCAGTGTCCACTCCCATCACCCACAAAGTCACCTCCAACTCCCTGCCCCTCCTGCTGCAGCCCCTGCAGTGGGGACAGAGGAGAGGCAGGCCTTTGGGGCCCCCTGGTGCCTTCTCCTGAGAGCCCCCGAGACCTAGACTGACAGGTAAAACCATTTCACCACTAGCATCATCCTAGCACCTCTCTCCTCCATACCGGGCATGGTGCGTGGCAGTCTCCCTGCTCGATAGAGAGTGATTGTCATGGTGGGGGTGGGAGGTCTGCTCTCTGCCAGGCACACTCCACTCGGCTGCCATCCGCATGCACCACCTCATCAGCTCCTCCCATGTCCCCACAAGGTAGGTGCCACTTCACAGCCACAGAAACTGAGGCTCAGAAGGTGAGGGAACTTGCCGTGGAGCCCACAGCTAGCCAGTGGCAAAGCCCAGTCAAACCCAAGGCTGCCAAGCTCCAAACCAGCTAAGTTCCCTTCTGCCACCTCATGGAGGAAGCAAGGACCCCAGAGTCCTGAGGCCTGGGTCCAGACAGTGCTCTGCACTAACTCGCCCTGTGACTTTGGGCCAGTTGGTTCACTGCATTTGCTAACAGGAGCCCTGCTCGCACCTGAGACAGCCAGTGCTCTTGTCCCATGGTGTCATCAGCACCTGGGCCCTGAGTGAGACCTGAAGCAGGGAAACCTCGTCTGGTGGGGGGTGAATTATGTGGTCTGTGAGGATCCTTCCAGCACTTTGCTTCTGTGATAAGAGGGGCATTTCCCACACATGGCTATTGGACACCCATTGTGTGCCCGGCACCTGACTCGGCCGAATATAGACCTAATCCTTCCAGGCAGAACACGTGTGACAAATGATGTAATAGCCAGAATAAGCAGTGTTCATCATCCTCTGTGGCCTGGGATAGTCAGGGGAGGGAGGCCTGGTTCCAGAACTTTAGGACGGTTGGTATCTCTGGCCCATGGAAGACCCCGGCAGCCTTTTCCCACCTCGACTGTCCTCAAGTTTTGCCTGCTCATGGCAGTGAGGATGGAGTTCCACGAGGTTGGATGGGGACCTTGGGAGACCGCTCACGATGACTCTGGAGGCTATGGCTCTGCTCCTTCTATGGTCAAGAAGAGAACACCCAGGTTTCTGTCCAGTTAAAGGAAGAAAACCAAGCCCGGGAAGGACAGAGTCGTGGACTAGGACCACGGGGAGGAAAGAGGAAGGGAACAGCTCCTCTCCCATCCCTGCCACCCTTGCCTCACACACCTCAGGAAACCCCAGCTTAGGGCTCCCCATTAACCCCTTAGCAATACCCCAAAGTTCCCTAAAATTCCCAGAATGATTAAGAAGCCTCCTTTGGTTCATCCATGAGCTCTCTCCCTGTTCACCCATCCATCCATCCATCCATTCATCTCTCACTCTCTCATCTAACAGTCTTCCTGTCCATTTATCTTCCCATTTATCCTCTCATCCTATCCACTTGCTCCTCCTATTCTTCTGTTTGTTCTCCCACCCGCCCAACTTCCCATTCTTTTATCCTCCCGTCTGTTCATCCATGCCTTTACATGCGGCTGCCTCCATTCATGCATCCAACCACCATTCTTGCCCTCATCCCGTCTGCATCGTCCCATCGAGCCCTCATCGCCCATCTGCTTACTAAACCATTTCCATCTATCCTTCCATTTATTTTCTTCATCTATTCATCTGTCCCCCATCTGTCCATTCATCTTCTGATCTACTCATCCAGTGTCCCAGCCCTATGTCTGTCCACCTCCTGTTCTTCCATCTCTCTGTGTTTCCTCTACCCATGTATCCGTCTGTCTGTCCATCCATCCACTGGCCTCTCTGCACATTTATTCTAGGAGCCTTGCTTCTTTCCATTTTTCTCTCCTCCATCCATCCATTCAAACTTACCAATAAATGAGATTATTAAGACAAAGCACCTGACTCAGGTAACTTACAATTTATCATGTGAACGGCCATATGGAAATAGAGTCCCCAGAGCAACAGTGAGCACATCACAGTTTGGGAGTGGCCCAAAGGAATATCCTGAGGCATCTGGCCTGCATTCTCCAGGGACAGACTGGATGCTCTGCCTCTCCTTTCCAGAATGCTCCTGCCCACAGGGCTTTGTGGCCTGTGCCATGCTGTGCGCATGTGGAGAGCTGAAGCTGTTGCTAGTGTTCCCCTGATTCCCCTGCCTGCCAGCCCGGGCGGCTGCACCTGCAACTTGGAGCAGAGTCCGCCTCCCCTCCAGGGGCGTCGTAGGCATAGAGCAGGGCAGGGCCTCACTAGGGCCTTCCCCAAACCACCCTGGTCCTGTGTCTGCACTGTACATTGGCCTGGGAAAACTGAGGCCCAGGAAGGGGACTTCTCTAAAGAAAGCAGGCTTGGGCCCCCAGCTTTGTGGCTCCCAGGTCCCTGGCCAGTAGATGTCCCAACTCTCTGACCCTTCTTCATTCCCAATATTAGCTTTGACCTGGTTCCTCTTCCCAGACCCCAAGATTCTGCCCTGTGGGCTCCCCTGGGAGTGTGTCCACCTGCCATGCTGGGCAGTGGGAGCTTCCCATGACATCCCAGCACTTGAGATGGCCCATAATCCCGTCTGAAGAGCATCATCAGCTCTGGGCCCAGCCTTAAATCAGAAACAAGAAAAATCTATTGCCCTTGAGTTGTCTTTTAATTTCTTTTTTGTTTGTTTTTTAACCGGCATCTCACCTCCTCATTATATAATACTCTTTGTCCCCTCACAGCTCCCTGCCCACCCCACCCCAGCTCCTGTGTACCGCCTCGAACAGCAGCTGTGGCTGCACATCTTGGCCTGGGCACCAGGGCAGAGGGATGCCCTGGCCCCTGCCCAGCCCCTACAGCTGGCAGGGCCTCGACTGGTCTGAGAAACAATGGCCTGCCAGCTAGGTGCTGCCTCTGTGAGCCCCAGGCCCATCCTGGCCTCCTGCCTGCAGCAGAGCCTGAGTCTGTTCTCATCTCTTTCCAGGGAATCTGACTAAGCACATGAAGTCGAAGGCCCACAGCAAAAAGTGCCAAGAGACAGGGGTGCTGGAGGAGCTGGAAGCCGAAGAAGGTAACGCACTGCCAACCTCCTCCTTGTCCCCTCCTCTCCTCCCCGCTTGCCTGTCCTTCTCCACCTTTCCCCCTCCTCCTTCCTTTCTGCCCTCCTCTCCTTGGTTCCCCTTCTGTCTCTCCCTCCCATGCCCTCCCCTCCAGTTCTCCCAGTTCCTGGGAGACAAAGGTTAAATTCACTGAATGATGACCCTGCCTTCCACACGCTCACAGCACACGCTGTGCAGCCATAGCTATTGCGCATTGCGGTCTAGCACAGGCAGAGCACCTGGCATCCCATGGGTGCTCAGTGAATGTTTACTGAATAAGTGAACCTATGAGTTCCCATAGTCCATGTTGATAGAGCACCCACTGTATGTCAGGCATGTTCTAAACGTGTGCCCTGAACTGTCTCAGCAAACCCTCATGATGACTCTGTGGGGTACGTACCCCTGGAAGCTCCACACCCACGCTCATGCCTACACACTTGGCATGGGCCTTTTGGGGCTAGAAGGGTTTCAAGGAAGCTAAAACCAAACCTGACAGCTCCTTGTCACTTCCCAATCCCATCCCACCGCCATACCCTGGGCATGGCTGTCCATCCCAGGAGGCATATTAAAGCCAGTTTCTGAGGAGACAGGAAGGGGAGGCAAAGGCAGCGGGTCTGGCAGGGCAGTGCCCAGCCTCAGCATCCAGGCAGGAGGCCAGAGGCCTGGGCAGTGGACAGGCAGTCCCTCCAGCAGAAAGTGGCTGGAGGCATTCCTTTAGCATCAGGCAAATGTTTGACCACAGATTCCCTGAAATCACTATCAGGACTTAGAGAGTGACAAAGAGGAGGGTGTGTGTGTCTGTCTGCCTGTTTTTGTTTTTCTGATTTGGGGATGTATTTGCAGTCTTACAAAAGAGTTCAATCATATTTCCTTTCAGGTGGAATAAATCACCTTTATAGAACAGAACACAATGAACTCGGCAGTGTTCCCCCCAAACCTAGAATGTGGGTTTACCATGCTTGTCAAGAATGCACATGGGGCCACTTACAGATGTTGTGTCATTGAGTCCCCATGGCAGGTGGTAGAAACTTGTGCTGCCCCATTTTAACAGAGGAAAGTAAAGCTCGGGCAGGAAAAGGCAGGTGCCCAAGGTCACACGAAAGCACTGGCTCCAGGCCCCCACACTGCCTGGGGGGCTGGACCACAGGAGTCTGAGCTCAACGCAGAGCCCTCCCTGTGTGGTCCCTTCCCTCTCCAGCCGCATTTTCCCAGTGCCACAAACAAAGATGATCATACCCACTTGTTGAGAGGATGACATCCATGCACCCATCCCAGAGGTACCTACTGAGCACCAGCGCCGTTCCAGCTGTGTGCTGGGGACTCCGCTGTGAGTAACACAGGCTCCTGTCCTCAGGAAGCCTACATTCTAGAGGGGAGCCAGGCAAGGCACCAATGTGGGACGGCAGAAACTAAAGGCTGGGCGTGTGGGGAGGGCCGCTCTGCGGGGCAGGGTGGCTGAGCAGAGCGACCCAGCGCCGGGGAGCCGGCAGGGTGGGAAGCAGGGGCCTGGAGGGCTCGGGCGCGTGGCGCGCGTGGCCGGTTCTGGGGGAGAGCCCGCAGGCTTTGCTGACGCGCCGTGGCCGGGAGAGGGACGGCACTGGGAGAGAAGGGAGCCGAGGATGACTCCGAGGTTACGGCCGAGAGACGGGAAGGACGGGGCGGCCTCTCCCCGCGGTGAGGCGGACCTAGGGAGCGGTGGCAGGGTCGGGTCGCGCGCCGTAGTGGCCGCGTGGGAGGACAGCCCGCCCACCGCCTCCGCGCACGCGCCGCAACCCTCGCGCCGCCCCTGGCGCTCTCGATGCCGGCGCCAGCGCCACCGTGTGGCCGGTCCCGGCAGCGCCCGCTCCGAGCTCCGCTCCGACTTGCGGGGCGGCCCCAGGCCCCTGGGCGGGCAGGCAGCTGAGCTGGACTTTGGCTTTGACCCCAGGGGCGCGTTCAGAGTAGGCCGACCATCCAGGGCATCCCCTAAAGCCTGCAGGAATCCAGATGTGAAGAGCCCAGCAAACCCTGCTCTGGGCTGGGGACCCTTGGCTTCCATCTCCCTGCCTGCTGGATGGAGGAGCCGGCAGCTGGAGACAACAGTAGCTGAAATTCATTGGGGACTTCCCAGGTGCCAGACCTGCGCAGTCCTCAGGACAGCTGCATGAGGTGGCGTTTATTACTATTACCCCATGTCACAGATGAGGAAACTGAATGCAGAGAGAAGGTGAATTATCTAACCTCACATGGCAAGAAGGTGGTGGTTGGTGCTAGGATTCAAGCCCAGACCATTTCCGGCTTCTCAAGGCATAAAATCATTTTTAAACTGTCAGTGTAATAATACAAGGGTTGCAAACTTCGGTTCTGACTCAGCTTGCTGGGTGACCTTGGGTAAGCACTTGCCCCCTCTGTGCCTGGATTTCACCGCATGTAAATGAGGGGCGGGGCCAGGTGAACTCCTGGGGCCAAAGCAGGCCCCTGCCAAGTCCTAGGTCAGGAAGTAGATGCCTCCATCCCCATACCACTCCCAACCCAATCCCCCCTCCCTCGGGTCTCTCATCATTCTGCTCCCAGCTGCAGGAGACTCTGCCCTTAGCCTTGTGGCCTTCCCTTTGTCTGCCAGCCCAGCTCCACCCCATAGTTTTTGGCCTGTGTCCTACTGAATGCCCACTGTTGTCCATTTCCGGCATCTGACCGCTGCACGCTGAGTTAGGTGGAAGACCTGATGCTGGGCCTTCTGGACTGGGGCAACCGCGCATGAGGGAGATCCAAGCCTGGCTACACCGGCAGCCTGGGCCAGCTTCTGCGTCCAGCTCTCCTGGTCGCTAGTGGGTGCGGTACTGGCATGTGTGAGTGACTCAGCCCACCTGTCACCAGCCTCCCTCTGCAGGCCAGAAACGCTGGTCATGATGGTCTAGTGATGGGCCAGCGAATGGGCCGGATGTTAGCGGAGCTCTCCCCAGTGTCGCAATTGCTGCCCATTTCAGAGATGCCCAAACTAGATCCTTGACATGTTAAAGGGGACCTGGCTGGGTGGGGCCACCCCACAGAAGCCAGACCAGGAGGCTGGTAGTTCAGAGCCCACTGCCGTCAGCCAGGAGCAGCCTGGGCTTCAAAAGGGCAGCGGCTCCTCTGCACAAGAGCATGGCTAGGGTGGGACCATGCTCTGCAGCCTGAGGCCAACGGAGCCGAGTCACCCACAGAGGCCAGATTCTGCCATGCGCCAGATGCACTGTGCCGGCCAGTGGCAGCACGGTCACAGTGGCAGATGTCTTTAGACTGAACACAGACGGCTCTGTGCTGCTGGACCGGCCAGCATGAATGCTCTGTCCTAGAATAATTCATTTCATCATTCCTGTATTCAGTGGTATAATTATTTGAGCCCTTGCTGTGTGCTAGGCCTGCACTTACTCCTCCTAGCAAACACTGTGAGGTGAGACTTTCACACGCTTTGGAGAAAGGAGACTGAGGCACACCAAAGTGACATAACTTGCTCATGGCGAAGCCAGGACTGAGATACTAATGAGAAAAGAAAAAGGCTTTCTGTCTTATTTGCTGCTGTTCAGTTCCAGCCCTGCTACTATTCTACTCAAGCAAGTTAATCTCTCTACTGCTCACTATTATTATATACAAAGTGTCCCCATGTCTGTTGCATCACTCCCTTGCTCTTCCCAACAGTCTTATGCCTTTGCCATGAATATTGTGCCTAGTTTGCAGCCAAGGAAACTGAGGCTTAGAGAGGAGCAGCTATAGGGCCACAGTGACCCTGGGGCCCGACCATAACCATGACCATGACCGTGACTATGGTCTTCTGTGTTTGCCCCTCAGGAACCAGTGATGACCTGTTCCCGGACTCGGAAGGGCGAGAGGGCTCGGAGGCTGTGGAGGAGCACCAGTTTTCAGACCTGGAGGACTCAGACTCAGACTCGGACCTGGACGAAGACGAGGACGAGGATGAGGAGGAGAGCCAGGACGAGCTGTCCAGACCGTCCTCTGAGGCACCCCCACCTGGCCCGCCGGCCACGCTGCGGGCAGACTCCTCACCCATCCAGGGCCCTCAGCCCCCAGATGCCACCTCTGGCAGTGAGCCTGCGTGCGGCAGCTCCGTCTCGGAAGCTGAGCACTCGACAGCCAGCAGTCGCTCCACGTCCAGCCAGAGCATCCTGTGCCTCCCCCGGCTGGGACTTGCCCCTTCGGGCCTTGTGGAGAAGGAGACGGGCTCAGGCCTGAGCTCCAAGTCCGTGTCGCCGAGAAGACCATGGTCCCCAAGCAAAGAAGCGGGCAGCCGCCCACCATTAGCCCGCAAACACTCACTAACCAAAAACGACTCGTCTCCCCAGCGATGTTCACCGGCCAGAGAACCACAGGCCTCAGCCCCAAGCCCACCTGGCACCCAGATGGGCCCTGCAAAGGACACGGGCCCACTCCCTTGTGGGTCTCCAAGACTCGAGCTGTCTCCTCTCACCCCCCGGCCCCCTCGAACACATCTGCCCCCCGGACACTCGCCCACCAGGAGATGGTCTCCGGGCCAGGCCGAGTCACCCCCATGGTCAGCGCTGCCAGGGAAGTGGGCCTTGCCTGGGCCGGGCAGCCCCTCTGCAGGCGAGTGTGGCCTGGGCTTGGGGCTGGCCCCGCGGGTTCTCTTCCCGCCCACGCCTCTACCTCACAAGCTTCTCGGCAGAAGCCCCGAGACCTGCGCCTCCACCTGGGTGAGTTCCTGGGCCGCTTCTCCCCTATGGGGTGGGGTTGGGGTGCAAGTTCACACCTTCTAAAGTATCACATCTGGAGCTAGCCAGTTCCACCAGCTCAGTGATACTAGTAAGTTAACAAACATGTATTGGGCACCTACTGCCCCAGGCACCGTGCCCTACAACGGCTGGTTTATTAGACTTTATTTTAGGCTCAGAGGCAGCAGAGCATGGACTCTGGAATTCACGGGTTCTGGGTTCCCCCACTTGCGAGTGTGTAGTCTTGGATGTGGGTGTAAATACTTGTACAATTCCTTGCTTTCCCACCCCATCCCCACCCCATGTGTCCATTGAGCAGATGGCAGAGCTTAACCAAAGTCATCACCATCACCAGCGTCACTGTCAACAGCGTCCTTAGAGACACCATAGCTGGCACCATCCCTGTCACACCATCAGCACGGTCCCCATCACCCCTGGCATCATTGCACCCCGGCACACCATTGCTGCCACCCCATCCGTGTGATCAGTGCCATCACATCACCAGCACCGTCACTGCCCCTGTCCCCGCAGCTGCCGTGCCGCCCCACTGATGGCACCATCACTGCCAGCTGACCTCTACCTTCCAACACCTTTTCCGTCCCCACGTTGTCATGGCCCGGCCCCATCACTCCTGGAGGATCACTGATCTAGGAATCTGTCCTTGGTTTTTAATTTTGGGATCACATTAAAATTCCTTGTTGTTGGAGAAGGTCGAAAGCCTTGGGCGGGAGCTCACGTCCAAGAATGAAGTTGGGTCAAGACCACTGTAGGAACAGGAGAGGAAGCAGAAGCAAGGTAGAGGGCTGTGTGCATGGGTGACGACAGGGCCCCACATCGCCCCAGCACCTGCCTCCTCCAAGGACAGATGTGGCATGGAGACCACAAGGCCTGAGTGTGCTCATGGTCACCTCAGGGCTGCAGAGGGCCCAGGCCAGAGAGGGCAGCTGGCTCAGGGTGGCACTGTGGGCAGCGTGTCAGGGACTCTGTGCCCAGCTCGTCTGGGACTTGGGACTCACTCTGAGTCTCAGACAAGTCCCCCCTTCCCATCTCCAGGCCCAGGTTCTCCACGTGCCCAGCATGTAACCCTCACCTTACCCTGTCTTGTTTTCTGACTCCAGCAGAAGGCCGAGTCCCGAAGTCCCTCCTGCTCACCCGGCCCTGCTCATCCTCTCTCCTCCCGACCCTTCTCCGCCCCCCATGACTTCCACGGCCACACCCCAGCCCGGACAGAGGAGAACATCTTCAGCCACCTGCCTCTGCACTCCCAGCACTTGGCCCGTGCCCCATGTCCCTTGATTCCCATCGGGGGGATCCAGATGGTGCAGGCCCGGCCGGGAGCCCACCCCACCCTGCTGCCAGGGCCAGCCGCCGCCTGGGTCAGTGGCTTCTCGGGGGGTGGCAGTGACCTGACAGGGGCCCGGGAGGCCCAGGAGCGAGGCCGCTGGAGTCCTACTGAGAGTTCATCAGCCTCTGTGTCGCCTGTGGCTAAGGTCTCCAAGTTCACCCTGTCCTCGGAGCTGGAGGGCAGGGACTACCCCAAGGAGAGAGAGAGGACGGGCGGAGGCCTGGGCAGACCTCCCGACTGGGAGCCCCGTGGGGCCGAGGCACCCACAGAGCCGGTGCCCGCGCACAGTCCCTGCACCCCGTCACCCCAGGGCCACTGGGCAGCGCAGTCCTGGAGCCCCCGCTTGGAGTCCCCGCGCACTCTGGCCGACCCCGAGGCCTCTGTCACCCCGCCACTGGACCGCAGCAGCTCTGTGGGCTGCCTGGTGGAGGCCTCCACCCACTTCCCAGCCCGGAGGAGGAACCTCTCTGGGGAACCCAGGACCGGGCAGGGCCCCCCACAGCCCTCAGGAAGTGGGGAGCCCAGGGCATCTCCACTGCAGCCTGAGGACAGGGGCCCCCCAAGCACTTAGCCGCTCTCTGACCGCTTCAGCATCTGGCTTCCGGTGTTCAGCAACAGACGTTTCCAGCCAACTTCCTCGAATCATCTGCTCTCGCGGGCCGCTCCCTCTGTCCCTTTGTCCAAGCGGCTTCCGCCCAGCCCCCATCTGCTGTATCTTCCCACGTATGCAGTTACCTGTGCCTTTTTCTGTACCTTTTGTTGCTTGAAAAGAAACAAATCACACACATACATAAAGAAAACAAGCCGCGAGGAGTCTGAGGCTGTGAACAGCTCGTGCTTTGGGGGAAAGGCTGTAGGTGGGGCCTCCTTACCCTGCAGTCCCGGACGCCTCGCCCCCAAGGCTGGCAGAGGGTAGGGGATGCACCGAGGGAGAGAAAGAAAGAAACTTTACAAACTGCATAATGAGACGTAAAAGCAAGCACTCCTGTGTACAGATGTTTATGGTTTCTATTTATTGCCTCTTGTCCCACCCCAGCCAGTGGCCGCTTCTCTCCCTCAGCAAAAAGGCCAATAGCGGCCCTACCCAGGCAGGCCCCGGAAAATCATCTTTTCCTCTTTTCTTTTTTTATGCAAGACAAAGAAAGAAAATGTTACCTTTCCTAGGATTTCAACATAAAATTACAGGAGCAGGTAGAAGGTAGGAGCTGGTTGGTCCCCCCAGGGCTCCCGGGTACCCTGGCAGTCTGAGTTGTGGGCCCATCCTGGCATTTGACAGGCGAACAGACCACCCCACCCACCCAACCCCTGTCCTGGTGCCCCCTTTCTGCACCCCACCCCTAGCCCCTGGGCTGGGAAACGTCTCCCCGATCCTGAGCACCTGGCCCAGGCCATAGGCAGCCTCCTCTATTCTGAAAGCTACCCACAAGGCTGACTTAGCAGAACCCAAGCCCTAGGGATTGTTCCTGAGACTGGGGTGTGAGTTTGTTCCACCTTGATCCCTGGAGTACCAGGCGCCCTATTTCCTTCATGGTTGGGCTTTTGCAGTGCTTGCCACTGAAGGTTTACAGGGACCCATTTCTGAACCCCTTTGCAGCAGGACTGGTTTCCCCCATCCCTGCCCCACACTGCCCTTGCCTCTACCACCCCAAGGAAATATCCACAACTGTGCCTGATGGGAACTGCCAGGGCCTGTTTGGTGCAAAAAAGAGAGAGAGAGAAAGAGGATGGTATTCTATTCTTCCCCCCGTCTCCTCCGATTCTCTTGATCTAGAGGATTTTTGAATTGTCCTAAGTGATCTGGATTCTTCTCCAGAGCAATGAAAACTGGCCGGTGCCTCTTCCTTATCCCATCTCTGCCTTCAAGAAGCTGCCCTGCACTTCCTGAGAGCAAAACCTATAAGAAAAATAATATGATCAGAGATTTAAATCCCCAGTTGAAATCTGGAACTTGAACTCTACCATGTTCACCACACCCTGAGAGAGGTAGTTTTTTCCTGATCTTCCATAAATGGTTTTCTTCACTTTCTACACGGGGGGTGGGGGGGGGGGGGGCGAGGGACCCTGCCTGGCCCACGCAGCCTGGGTGCTGGTGCCGCCTTGTGCAGAGCAGGGGCCTCTCTGGGCAGCCCACAGGCCTCAGCCAGGCTTTTATGAACCAAGTACTTGTCCAAGGGCTCCTGAGCTGTGGAAGTTGTTTAAAAAGGACGCAGTAGGTAGGAGGGTCAAGACCCTTTTCCAAGCTCCCTGTGCCCGGCCATAGTTCCCTCTTCCTCCAGTTCACAGCCTTTCCCTGCTTGGCCCCTGATGGGTGGACACACCAGCCAAGGTCCAGACTACAGCCAGACCCACCCTGTTCATATCCTTTGCCTCACTTAAAGTTAAGACAAAAAATGCGATAACAGGGCAGGGCCTCCTTGGGGGTCCACTGTGTGCCAGGGTGCTAGGGAGTCGGGGTTAGCTAGTAGCTCTTGGCTGCTTGACTCAGAGTCTGGGCTCTCATCCACCCTGGGAGAAGCCAGGAAGCCCAGCCTGGACAATACTGTACTGTTCTGGGGGGGCAGGAAGTGGGCAGGAGCCCAGGCCCCAAAAGGCCAGGGCTTTCCTTGCCCCTGCCTTCCAGCCCTCACCCATGGGGCTGCCCACAGGCCGGACACTTCAAGGGCTGAGACCTGGGAGCTGGGCAAAGGGCATTGCTTCAGCCCAGGTTGGAAACCTTCCTGGGTAAGATCTTCCGGCCCCAGGCCTACAAGGCAGCAGACTGTGGGCTCTGCTAGACCTGCCCCTGACTTCGGGGGTGGCTGCACCCCTCACCCCACCCTGCACCCCAGCTCTCTGGGCACCATCCCCTTGCACTCGAACAGCCTACCCACCTAAGTTTCCTCCCTGGGAAGCCTAGTGACCATGGCTAGCAAGGGAGGGTCCCTGCAGTCTCAGGGCCATCAGGCTCTGGCAGAGGAGAAGTAACCAGGACCAGCTGGAGACCTATTTCTAAATGCCCAGGGGGAAGATGCACAAATGGAATCTGGCCAAAGGGCTACTACCCCACCCAGGTGCTCAGAGGGATGGAATCGATGCCCCTAGCCTGGGGTGTATGTCACTGGGCACAGCTCTAACCCCTCTTCCAGACTCTATTTCCACTCCCCTGAGCACAGACCCCGTGTAGCTCACTCTACTTATGTCCTCCCCTGGGCCTCCTGCCCCGCCCCCAACCACTTCTGCAGTTCCAACTTGCCTATAATGCTGTCGTCCTCGTTAAAAGAAGCAGCAGAGAAAGCAGGGACTGATGTGTTGGCGCAGCCACCTGTTCTGTGCTCTGTTGAAATGGCCTTTCCTTGGTACCTAGCTCTGGTCCTTGGGCGTTAGCAGTGGGGGAGGAACCAACTGGCCGAGGTTTCAGAGCCAAACCTTGCCTTCCGCTGGGATCCCAAGCCAGCCGCCCCCAGGCCTGCCCCCCAGGATGTGCTTCACCCCTGGCAACTCAGGGCCATTCTGGGTACCAACCCACTCCCCATCGAAGGCAGGCCTGCCCTGCTGTGCCCGACCCTGGCTCGCACTCCGGCCTCATCCCCCGGGACCCTCCAGGAGCCTGACAGTAGCATGCTGCCTGCTCTCACCCCCAGGACCCCCAACTCCCAGACCCAGACGTCCCTCTGCCTCTTTCTTTTGGGAAAAATCTGAAAGAATTAGCTTCCAGATTTCTCTAGCCTTTGCTCCATCCCCCCCACCCCACCTAGTCCTTCTGAAGTGGAGCAAGCAATATATCTGAGCTGAATTTCTCTCTAGTCCTTTCTCTAGACAAACCTTTCTTAAAAGCAAAAGTCCTGGCCGAGCAGCCCTCCCTGGAGACCGATCTGCCGTGTTGACCAGGGGAAGAAAGTTCCTGAAGGCCTGTTCCACAAATTCTGCTTCTGTGTTGTGAATCCAGTCCGCTTTCCATTAGAAAACCGCTTTGGCACTTACGATCACTTTACTAAATCTAGTGTTTAAAAAAAAGAAAAAGAAAAGAAAAGAAACATGCAGGCAAATGTAAGATACAAGCTCTCTGTAAGATAAATATTTGCCTTTTTTTTTTCTAAAAGGTGTATGTATTCTGTACGTGAAATTGTCTGTAGAAAGTTTCTATGTTCTTAAATGGCAATACATTCCAAAAATTGTACTGTAGATATGTACAGTGATTGCACTGGGATGGGGTAGTTTTGCCTGTAATTTTATTTAAACTCCAGTTTCTACACTTGCATCTTGCAATGTTGGTATGGTATATATCAGTGCAAAAGAAAAAAACAAAACAAAAAATCCATGCAGGTCTAAAGCACAGAGTCTGACGTACAAAAGGAAAAAAAATATGCTCAGTATTGATGTGTGTGACCTTTGTTGTAAATTACATCTGTACTGTGAATGAGAAGTTTTTACAAGTATAATAATTGCCTTTATTACAGCTCTGGCTGACTGTTCAGCCTGAGGATATTTTTTAAAAAAAATAGCATGTTGGAATAAATTTGAAAATCCCAACATAGCCCTGCTTGCGTGGCTCATGGTTTTTCTAGAGGGAAGTGTCAGAGTGGGAAGGACGTTTGGCATGCCAAGTGCTCATTTTACTACAGAGTAATTGGACCCAGAGAGGGAGAGTGACTAGGCCATAATCACACAGCCCGGGGCTCCCTTGTGGCCCCTCACTTCCAGATCTGGCAAGGGAGCACCACGCTGCCATGTGGCTGGGGGCCTGTATTAGTTGCCTGGGTCTGCTGTAACAAACGGCCACAAACTAGGTGGCTTTAAACAACAGAAATGTTTTCTCTCACAGTTCTGGAAGCCCGAACTCCGAAATCAAGGTGTCGGCAGAGTTGGTCCTTTCTGGAGGCTCCGAGGGAGATCTGTGCCGTGCCTCTCTCCGAGCTTCTGGAGGCTGCGGGCCGTCCCTGGCCTTCCTTGGTTTATGGACTCATCACTCCAACCTCTGCCTCCATCTTCACGTCGGCACCTTCTCTGTGTGCCTTTTCTCTTCTCTTGACACATCATTTTATTTAGGGTCTACCCTAATCCAAGAAGATCTCATCTCGAGATCCTTAACTCAATTGCATTTGCAAAGACCCTTTTTGCAAACAAGGTCGCACTCACAGATTCCAGGGATTAGGACATGGACTTACCTTTTGGGGGCCACCATTCTTCTCGCTACAGGATGAGCAGTGAGTTGGTCCTTGGGTGTTGGCAGCTGGGGAGGCATAGCCACTGACTGCCTGTGTGACCTTAGGCAAGCCACCTAACCTCTCTGTGCCTGTTTCTTAATCTGTAGAGGGGAAGGCAGCAACCTGTATCTGTAAGGGTTGTTGTGAGGATTGAATGAAATAGTTCCTACAGAGTGGCTAACTGAGCTTTGAACAGGGCAAGCCTTCAACAAATAGTTCTGAGCAGGCTTTGCACAGGGAGCTGGCGTTACAAGGGTAAAAGAGGTATTGTCCCCACCATACAAGGTCCCCACCGCTTGTATTCAACACCGATTTGCTGAGCGTCAGTGAGGGGCAGTCATCAGATGCAACAGTGAGCAAGACAGACACAGCCCACCTTGGAAGAGTTCCCGTCCCGACAGGAGAGGCCACCCCTGATGACTCGGTCACAGTGGTCAGAATCGCTGTGGCGGAAGACGAGAAGGGCTTTAGTCCAGGCTGAGCCCGAGTCTTCCGGGATCCCTTTCCTGGAACAACCTGCAGGGCCGGGCGGAGGAAGTTGAATGCCACAAGAAAGAGCAGACAGAGGTTGGTGAACAACTGGGTCCCCTCGGTCAACGCCGCCTGGACTTCCAGTGCTAGGAGCCTAAGAGGGACTGTTGATTCGGGAACAAGGCGATGGCTGCCGACCTTGGGGCATGCTGGCCTGGCGCAGTTACTGGCGCATGGTAGGCCCTTCATAGATACTGCTGGGCGTGCAGTAAAGGGATGGAGGCAGGTGGTTGGTAGAGGAGTAAGAAGAAGATGGGGACATGGACTCAGCAGATGCTGGCACAGTCTAGGGGCCTGGAGGGGCTGGAGAGAGGTAAGGGAGAGCCGGCGGCGTGGTGTCCAGGAAAAGTGCGTGACGGGCTGGGGGGAAGGAGCCTGGCTTGACCGGGAGGTGATGCGGACCCCTCTCCCAGGCCTGAGGAGAGGGGAAGGGGAGAGGTGCAGATGAAGTCAACGTGTTTCTGTGGTGACAAGAAGTTGGGGGCCCTCCTGTGGATGGATTTTCTCTGTGAAATGGACTAAAGTCACCTGAGGAAACTGCATGGTACAGAGATGGAAGGGACTTGAGAAGGTGCACATGACCTTTGGGGGGAGCAGGAGAAAGTCCACCAGGGAAACAAGGAAGGCATCTGCATGACTCTGCTGGCCGGCTGCCACCTGTCTTTCCTACTGTGTGGCTTCTCCAGCAGTGCCTGGCTGAGGCTGGGATGAGAAGGCGACCTGGTACATTAGTCCAGGGTGCAGGTTTTGCCAGGCCATGGGACAGGATGGTGGGTCCTGGAGCTAAGAATACTGGCAAGTGAAGAGGTGAGGTCATGGGCACACAGGCGTGGCCGCTACAGAGAGAGGCCAGTGGTCAGGTGACCAGGGCGTTTGGATGAAAACAGAGAGGAGAAGGTCGTTGAGTTGTCTTAACTCACTATTCCAAAGCGAGACAGCTGTGGATGGAGACGATGTTGACCACAGGCTGAGGCACAGTGGAAGAGAACGCTGCTAGAGACGAAGAGGACAGGGATCGAGTGTCCAGGGTGCTGAGCAGGTCATGCAGTGGCAGGTGAGGTCATCTCTGCTGGCCGCAGTGTGTAGGTGGACATCCAGGCTGTGAGCCAAGGTGGAGCTTCACGATAGGCTCTGTTGTGCTGCAGAGACAAGCAACGCAGGCGCTTGGTGGCTGAATGCAATGGAAGCTTCTTCCTTTCCCTCCCTCTGCACTCAGTGTGAATCAGTAGCAGCATTCTACTCATCCTAGGCGCTCAGAGACTGATGGATGCTCCGTCCCTGTGCTCCCGTGACCTCAGTGGCGGAGGAAAGGACCGTGCTTGGTGACTCCCACTGACTACTAACCACTTCTACCTGGAGACGACGAATACCTCTTCCATTCACATTTCTCAGGCCAAAGCAAGTCACGTGGCCAAGCGTAAGGGCAGAGAATGGGAATAACTGGAAATGCGCATGGCTAGGAGCTCTCAGATTAGACCAGATGAGCAGATGTCAGCGATGCGATGGGGGTGGGACAGGGCCTGACATTGTCGGTCTCAAAGGTGCTGGATTTCTACAATGAATGAGTGAAAAAAAATAATGGTGGAAAAAAGAGGCCCTGGGAACCGAGGATGCACCTGGCGTTGCAGTCACAGCATGTGGGAGGAGGAGAAGACACGGTAGGTGCTCCCGTGGCCAGGGGGACAGCCCACAGCTCAATGCTGGCCAGTGAGGAAGTGGAGCCCCGCAGCCCCAGAAGAAGAGGACTAGCGCAGTCCAAGCCTGGCCCTGCATCCAGCACTTCACGGCACGGTCTGTGGTCCTCCCAGCAAGCCAGGAGGAAAACAGCAGCTCAAAAGGGTCCATACCAGCCGAAGGTACATAGCTAGTTGGTGGCAGTATGAGGACCAGGACCGTTGTCTGGTTCCAGTGTAGTCCTTCAGGAACCCGAGTTCCTCCCCTGTCCTCCCCACCCCACACCCTGGCTCCAGGGAGCCTGGGGCAGACTGACCAGCTAGGTCCCGCCAGGGCCTAGCGGGGCTTCTCTCCAGCTGCTGCCTGGCTTGTCACAGAGCCATCTGGCAGCCACATTGGGTCCCTTTGCCTGATGTCCCAGGTGCTAGGACTGACCAGCAGACATCTGGGCTTGGATTCCAGGACTTGAGAGCATGAAAAGTACATGTGAATTCTTTGAGAGATCAGCCCCCACCCTCTGCCATCTGCCACTAGGCTCAAGGCCAACCAGTCATTCACACGTCACTGGCCACCAGGCCTCCCCTGGCTGCCCCTAGAGTTCACAAGGCACTTTCCCTTTTGGCATGGAGCAGGACAGGGTGTACATTCCCATTTTACAGATGACGGTAGAGCCCAGGGTCACACCAGGGCCAGTAACCCATTGCACCTGACCCAGAGCCTCAGAGGGTGTCGGCCACTGTCTGCTGCTACCAAGGCCTTAGCCAAGCTTTGCCTGGGTCTCGATCTGAGACTGGGCTAGGTCTATAGACCCCGGAGATCCTGCCCTCACCCCTAGGCCTGGACCTGCTCTGGGTTCAGAACCTGGAGATTCCTGGGGACAGGCCACGGCAGGCAGGACGGGCCAGCCCGAGGCAGGCATGAGTGGAGAGAGGCAGCAGGAGGGGGCCCTGGAGGCAGGGAGGGTGCAGAGTGGGCTGCGCTGCAGGGGGCTCACCATGCGTGCTGCTCAGGAGACCCTGGGAGGGGTCACTTCTTGCCTCGTCATCTATTCTGCAGCAAGGTTACTGGGCTCATGGAGGTGATGCTGCCTCTCCAAGCTCACAATGGTAAATGGCAGGGCCAGGTTTTGAAACCAAGTCCCCATATGTGGGAAATGGTTAGCTTCCTATGGAAAGAGAATCTGGGCATCTTTGCTACTGGGCTGCCCGGGACCTTGGGTTGGGGTGGGGGACTCCAGCATATATATCCCCCAATCGCATCCAGGCCTCATCCACGTTAGGGACACCCAGCTGCCAACTGCCTCCTTTTCAGGTGCAAAACCGATGTCCAGAGCAGGGAAGAGCTTGGCGCCAGGCCAGGGCCAGGATTCCCAAACCCTCAGCAGAGCCACCTGCACCACCCCGCCCACCCCACCTCTACCCAAGGCCTGAGTTCAGCTGCCCATCTTCCTTGCCCAGCTCTGCCTTTTTAGGAAAGGAAAAGAGCAGCCCCGGTGGCAGGCGGGCTGACAGGCATGCTAATCCACCAGCTCCTGACGTCTCTGGTTACCCGTGGTTTGGGGCCCAGGCAGTCTCAGCGGGGAGTGCCAGGCCAGCCAATCGGTGCCACTGGAGAGCTACCCTGCCAGAGCCATACAAGGCCTTGCCACAGCCCAGTCCCAAGCCAGCGTAGGGCAGCCCCAGCGCCGGCACCCGCCCCGCCCCTGAGCCTGCCAGCCCAGCACGTCCTCGGACTCTGCCTAATCCACCCTGGGAGCAGGCAGGGCTGCGGTGCACGTGCATCAGGCCCAGGGCTCTCCAAGGTCAGGGAAGTGGCACCAGCAGAGCAGACTCCAGAGCCAGGCAGGGGCTACCCAGCCATGGGGATCCCGGCTGGGGTCAGGGGTGATGGGGCCCAGGCCTCGTCCAGGCTACATCATCTCTTGACAACATTGTTCTGTTTCCATCATCCCTTTGGCCTGAGTGGCCACCTGTTTTGCTCCCTCCACCTCTGGGAAGGGTCTCAGCAGAGATAGTATCTGGCCCCCACACCTTCTAGGGTCTTCCCAGGGTTCAAGCCTCAACCAATTTATTCATCCTGGATCTAAAGCTGCATGCACCTCTCAGAATTAGGGGTGTCCATTAGTGTGTGCATGTTGAGAGAGCCATGTGTATATGTCCCTTTGTGGACCTGCAAGTGGGGACAGGCAGCCCCTACCCAGCAGAGCCCATCCCATCTGCCCACACGTAATGCCTCTAACCTAATGCTCATAAAACCCTTGGGAGGTAGGAAGCATTGGTCCCTTTTGGCAAGCAGGGAAACCAAGTAACAGAGGTTATTTGTCCAAGATCACGGTACCAGGATTCAATTCCAGAACAGTCTGACTCTAGAGCCTGTAGTCTAGATCTCTGTATCACACAGACCTCCTCCCCTGTGAGTTAAGATTCTGGAGGGAGAGGAGGCTGATATTTAGACCCAAGCGTGAATGCAGAAATGAAAGGCATTGTCTGAGATAAGAGGAACTTGGTTTCTGAATGGGAAGGTCTTTCCCAGGACCCCGGTGCACCAGCATTGCCCAGGTCATGACCTCGACTGCCCACATATGCGCCGACCCAGTTTGGAGCTTCCCTGGCCACCACTGACAATTAGATTTGTCACAGAAGCCACTGGATTCAAGCATGCTTGTGTGTCCTATGCGGGCCAAGCTGAGCTTGGAGCCAAGACCGAGGTGATCTCCAGGGCCACCCGACAGGTGAGGGAAACGTGCCTGCAAGAGGGGGGAGGTGGCGGGCCTGGCTGGCACTGGGCTCCATTTGCTCACCCAAGAAAGGAGATAAATATAGACACACAATTACTCAGACACCGCCTGGGAAAACCGGCTCCTGAGCCTCGACTTCAGGCCTGGCCCAGCCTCACCTTCACCCACCTACCCCGCCTCCTCCCAGGACTCTCCACCCGGAAATTTCAGGACAGCCCTTCCTGCCTGCTCTCTCTGGGAACGGAGCAGAAACTACAGTCCAGAGGGAGCAGTACTTGCCTCAAGACCCAGCGCAAGTCAGGAGCAGGTGAAGTCTGGGCTGGATTGGACACTGGGGGTCACCTTTGCAGGCTCAGGCACTGCACCACTGCAGACTCAGTTTCCCCAACTGTACACTGTCCAGCTTCATTGGGCCCATATGTAGGATGGAGTTGGAGACCATCTAGCAGAAAGAGGGTGAGGCTGGGATCTCACGCACAAGAAGATGCTAGCCAGAGTAGCTAGCATGTACAGAGTGCCCTCGGACCCTGGAGCCAGTGGGCTGAAGTCTCATCTGTGCCATGTTTCAGCTGCGGGACTTCAGGCAAGTTACCTAACCTATCTGTGCCTCGGTTGCCTCATCTCTTCAATGAGAATGACAATAGTCTGTTGATTATAATATTACATGTTATTACATAATACACATGTTATACATATATAATGACAGTTACTAGTAATAGCACCGGCCTTCTAGGGTATTAAAGAGAATTAGATGAAAGCACTTGCCCCGGTGTCTGGCACAGCTCCATGCGTGTCTCCTAGTCTCCAGCTAAGGCAGGTGCAGTCCAGGATGCAAGTGGCTCAGGCGGGCCACTCGGAGCTCACACCTTCTGAGGGAACTGCTGGCCCTGGCCTGCACAGGTCTCTGCTGTTCTATGGCCCTTGCAGCAGCCCCCTGCCTCCCTGCCCTGACAGCTCCTAGAGTCAGGCAGATGTAGATTTGAACGCTGGCTCCACTACTTACAGGCTGTGTCACCTTGGGCAAGCGACCGGCCCTCTCTAAGCCTCCAATGGAGAGAACATTTCTTCCAGCTTTCTCCCTCCAGGGACTGGTATGAGGGTGGGAAACATCCAGCTTAGCTGGCAGGTAGGGCCTCCATGTTCGAGTTCATCCTGACCCCGTTCCCTCAATTCCTTCGGCTTCTTCCAGTGGCTCAACATGAGAGGGGCCACGTTGGGCACGTGATCCTCACATATGCAAGGGCCCTCATGTATGGAAAATATGCATGCCCCCGACATCATACATGAGCACAGATCCTGTGGGATCCCTCCGGCACAACAGCCAGTGCACTGCACTCATGCATGTCCACACGGGTGGCCATGCCTGTGCATACCTGCTGCACACATACACACATCCATGCACACACAGACACAGAGAGGCACAGCCATACACGGGCATGGGAGGCAGGTGCCTGCAGGTGTGTCTCTGCATATCCTTGCCAGCACGCACGCTTCCACTCTCGGGGTGTGCTAGCCAGGCCAGCCCCAGGGTGGCCGTCTTCATGGCACAGGAATGCAGACAGCTGGGGATGCTCTGCCAGGGGACGTGAGGGAGAGGCCGAGAGGAAACCACATGGGCAGGAACCCAAGCAGGCATGCCGGGCCGAGGCGGGGCCCTGAGTGCCAAGAATTGTGCTGTGCAGGGACAAGGGCACGTGCAGACGCTTGCTCCAGTCTCTCCTGTCACCCCATGTCCTCAGAGCCCTTGGGACTTGGAAGTCAAAGGGGCTCAGAGACCACTGGCCTCCACCCAAGGCAGAGTGCAGGTTCTACCTGCCTGGCGGTGCCCCATGGCAGGGCTCTGCCTGTCCCTGGGTTGTGGTGGCCTGGTGGGAGCCGTGAAGGACCATACTGCATCATCTTCCTCACTGGGGAGCCAGAAGAATCTGTGATCATAGAGCTCTGCAGGAGGAGGATTGTTGTCATTGACTGTAGTCAAGGGAGATGATGATGATGATGTGGAAGTCACTAAAACTCCTTGGGTGCAGGCTCAGGGGGCTCATGCCGACCCAACAGCCACTGTGTGCTTGGACGTTTGCACCCACTAACTTCCTGGATGCTCACAAAAGGGGCCCTGCTCCCCATTTATGGGCACAGAATCTGGGGTGCAGAGAAGTGGAGTCCCACAGTTGGAAGACCCCAGAGGCCAGCATCTGGCCACCATGCTATGTGGTCTCTGCCTCTGTGCACATTTCACACCCTGGTAGAGAGGTCTGCAAGTGAGGCCTAAGCACTGCTGGTAGAATGAAAGCCACTGTCCCAGAGACCTTTGGGCAAAACAGGAGATAGGCCTCTGCAGCATCAACCTGCTCAACGTGCAGCCCTGCTACCCTCAGGTAAGACACACACAGAGAGGGCTCAGGAAGAGCCAATGGGGGGGCTTTGGCCTCTTCTGCCAATGCCATCACTGGGGACCAGCGGAGGTGGGTCCAATCAGCCAAGGCTGGTTAGGGCATCAAGAGAGGACAGGCACTAAGGTTAGAACAAGGCCACTGCAAGATCAGCCCTGGGTAAGGACAGGCCATCCCCATATCCTCCATACAGAACATATGGCCTAAGAGGGACAGAAGCCAAAGAGGTCCAGAGCACACTGAGCCAGGGGTGGGGCCAGCAAGGACCCCAATGAGGACCTGGTCAATTGCAGAGTCCTTGAGGCCAGGGCTGACCTCCTGCAGGTGACGTCCTGCAAAAGGCCCTGTTCACTGGTGGGGCTGTGGAGCACTATGCCCTGGTGTTAGGGACCTTGTGGATGAGAGAAAGGGACAGAAGAGAGCATGCATAACAAATCCCATCCGGAGGAACCTCCCAGCAGCCCAGCTGGCTGCCCTGCCTGACCCTTGCAGGTCCTACACACAGACTTGGCCATTTAGTCCCTGCCCCTGCCCCTGGGGTGGGGAAGCCAAAATGGAATTCCCCACGTGAAGACAGAGCAGTTATGGGAGGACCCAAGAAGCAAGTGACATGTCCAAGGCCACACAGGACAGGGGAGATTCTGACTCTAGTGGCCTCTGCTCCTCCTTGGAACAGCCCCAAGTGGAGCCTCAAGACTCTGTTCGCTAAGGCTGCCCAGGCTGGCAAAGTCCAGCAGCATGGGGAGCTTTGGGCATGCCAGCCCAGGACGAGTCCACACCCACTGGGCAGAAGTGGGGGCCCAGACAAACTGCCCTGGGTCCACACCAGCTCTGCCGGTACTAGTGTGGTCTGGGGCAGGTGACTTCACCCCTCTGAGCCTCAGTTTCCACAGCAGCAGTGCCCGCCACTCAGGGCTGCTCTGGTCATTAGATGGCACTGCATTTAGAAAGCCCCAGACACAGCTTGGCACACAAAAGGCCCTCCATGTGGCCGTCTGTAGTTTGCAAAGACTTTTCAAGGCCTCTACACTCCTTCCTAGAGCACTTCTAGGCTTGAGACGTTGTTACCCAGCACAGGACTCTGGGGAAGAGCACGATGGCCAGTGACACCCCATCTGCCAGTTGGACAGGCCCAAGCCCAGAGAGGGGGAGTGACCTGGGGGAAACACACAGCCAGCTGAAGGCAGGGCTTGGAGAAGGGCTCACCTCCAGCTTCCTTCTCCCACACCAGCCTTGGCGTGGAGAGAGGGCCACAGGCCCCACGGGCCACCCCGGGTTAGCCTCAGGGCTAGCTGTGGCCATCCCAGGTACCAGTACTTGGGACTGGCAACTCCTGGGCAACCTGTCCCCCAGCTGTTGTTTCTCTGTGATCCACACAGGGTCTTGGGCTGCCAGACGCGCAGAGGCCTAAGGAGGGGACAGGACTCAGAGGCGGAGGCAGCGGGGCAGCCCTGCAGTGGGGCGCACGTGGCCGTGCTGCCCCCGGTGGCGGTGATGTCAGGCTCCGCCGCGCCCGGGTCCCAGCACGTTCGTAGGTCCGCCAAGAGGGGAACAAAGCGTCCTGCGCATTCCTGGGCGCTGACTCACAGCCCGCACGTAGCTCGCCGCCGCCGCTGGGGCCGCTGCAGCTTTGCCCAAAATTGGTTGGGAGGAGAGGGCGGGCCAGCGCTGCAGCCGGGTCCCCGCCCGCGCCGCTCCACGCGCGCCCGGGCCGCTTCGCACTTGGCCGGCCTGAGAACCTCCCAAAACAGGCGTGAGAGGAAGAGGGAGGGCAGGGGCGGGCGCCCCTCTTTCAGCCTCAGTTTCTCTATTTGCCAAGTGGGGATGTGCCCGGCACAGTTGGAACAGTCGTAAGCACTTGCTATGAGTTATCTCACCCAATTCTCACACCGACCCTATGAGGAAGGTGCTGTCATTATCACCTTTTTACAAATGGGGAAACGGGGACAGGGACACTGACTTGCTTGAGGTCATGTACTAGTGAGCGGTGGAGCTGGGGTTTGAACCCGGGTTGTAAGGTTCTAGAAGCTGCATGTTTCACTTAAAGCGTGCAGGGCAGCGTGAGGTGAGCAGTGGGTGCCTGCCACACTCGCTGCCCCTTGGTGGTCGAGACCCATAGGAGGAATGGCAGGATGCACTTGTCCCTCACTGGCCCCATCCCCCAAGCCTCCATTCCCCTACCCATAAAGTGGCTGCGGGCAGCAGGGGGCCCTCCAGGGGTTGTTGGGGAAATTACAAGTGAGGATCTAAGCGTTACTGTCGGATTGAAGAGGGAAAAGAGGATTCACTGCAACAAACCTTGGTCCCCAGTGCTGCCTGGGTATCCAGGGCAACACCAAAGCACAGAGAGGGCCAAGCTAGGCCAGCGAGGCTGGGGTGGGCCTCCTGGGGGCAGCCAGCAGATGGAGGAGCACCCAGCTGCCTGTGCCCATGGGGTCTGGACTTGTCAGAGTGGAAGATGAGGCAGTGGGAGGGCCACTCCTATGATGCCTCTGCCCGCCCAGCCCCTCTCCCTGGTTTCAGAGAACAAGCAGCTCTTTGGATAAAAATCCTTTATTAAAGGGATTTGTTCTGTAAAATTTGGATCCAGTCAAAAGGCTGCACTTAAGGATCCAGAAGGCCACACGTGGTCCCAAGGCCACAGGTTCTCCATCTAGTTGAGAGTCCAGGGAAGGCCCTGGAAGGACCCCCCCCCATCCCTACCCCCCAGCCAGGACTGGTTTGGGACTGCCTGGCCTGAGCCTCCATGGCACAGATGCGAGCCCCCACCCTCTCCTTTTCCTTCTGACTCCACTTTGACCTCAGGAAAAGGTGGGCTTCTCAGCTTGGTGTTCAAGACCCCGTGGTGTGGCCTGCACCGCCTCCTCCCTGCTGAACCCCTCAAGCTGTTCACGCGGCTCCTAGGGCACTCTATGCCCTGTCAGGCCCTCGGGTTTTACCTGGGTCTTTCCCCTGCCTGGAATGCTGTTATCTTCATGGTCTCACTCAGCCTCTTCGGTTGGAAAGCCCTCTCGAGCCTCCCGGCAGAGGCGTCACTCCTTCCTTGGGTCCTGCAGCTCCATATCTGTCCCTCCCTTTTAGGCAACAAAGAGCCTGGCACAGAGCACACACTGGTCCTTAGGCTCGGACCCTTCATCCCTAGGCCATCCACACACCCAGCTCCCTGTCCTGGGCAAAGGCTAATGCCTTTGGGGTCCCTTTCACCAAATCCCATGTGGGCCAGCAATCCACAGCCCCAGCCCCAGGTCTGACACAGGGTGGGCTCAGCATGGGCTCATCTCCTGCGCGATAGCAGAGCGCAGCCTTGAGGCCTTGAAGACCCCTCCCTTCTCTTCCCAGCTGTGTGACCTTGGGCAGCTTATGCAGCCTCTCTGAACCCACTTCCCAGGACTGTTGGGAGGATCAAATGAATGAAGGCAAGGAGAGTGCTTAGCACGTGGGCATAGCTCCCCACATAGCTGTCATTATCACCAGGACATTGTTACAGACCTTTCTTATGCCTAAGGCCTGGGTTCCAAAGCTAGGTGGCAGGCGGGCAGGCAGGCAATGAACTCAGAAGCAGCCACAGCCCCTGGCTGACTCAGGCTGAGGAGCACCAGGAGAAGTGGCTGCTTTATGGTCAGCCTGAATCAGCCAGGCTCTGGCCGTCCCCTCCCCACCCCCAGCTTTCACCCAAATCTGAGGCCATGAGGCCCTCCAGGCCCATTCAGGGCCTCTTATCTGGGGAGATAAAGGCCAAAGGCCCCCTCCCCTTAGATGGTAGATTCACTCAGTTGGCTGCTACGTGACCTTGTCACCCCTCACCCTCTCTGCACCAGCCTTGGGGAGTGTTGGGTGGGGGCAGGCAGGGCCTCCCAGGCTCCCGGGCGTGTCTTCCAGGCAGGCGTGTTGAGGGCTCACCCACGGCATCTGGGCCCCGCAGCAATAGGTCCTGCTCTCTTGCTCCCCAGTATCTACCCACAGTGGGGGTGGAAATTACAGGAACCCTATGACATCATCCTCCATTTCCTCCTGAGGGTCTGGCGTTATTATCTTTATCTGATACATTGGGAAACTGAGGTCCGGAGATCAGAAGGCACAGGCAGCAGCCAGGACAGGGCAGCCAAGGCCAGTGTGCTACAGCCTCCGTTTTCTGGTGGGCTCCAGGCTGGTGATGGCTGTCCCCCTCCTCCACCCTCCTCTCGCAAGCACCAGCTGCATGCCTGGCCTTGGATAAGAATTGTCAGCTTATGAGACCCTCGCATGAGTCCACAGGACAGAAGAAGAAGCCAATGCTCAGACAGCTGGAAGTGCTTGGCCCAGATCACACATCAGAAGGGGTAGTGTGAGATTCCAACCCCATATGGCTGCTCTATATCCTGTACCCCAGTCCGGCAGGGCTTTGAAGTTCCACCCTGAAGGGAGAACCTCTGGTCTCAGAGACACCCCCCGACTATGGGCATCCAAGGAGACGGTGTGCCTCTCCTGCCAGCCAGCACCCATCAGGCCTGCCTGGTCTGCAGCTCCTTGCCAGGCCCAGATGAAAGTGTTGGGTCACTGGGCCATCCCAGCTCCCTGTCTGATCTCACTGCTGTGACTCAGCCCTGCCCTCCACAAGCCTCCTCCAGGAGGACCCCAGCATTGGCCCAGCCTGGCCTGTGCTATCCCCTACTGCCTGCCCTCCCCTGGGGGCCTCCCACTGAGTCACCGCTTACTTCACCACCCAGCGCACAGTGCAAGCCTGCCTCTCCCCAAGCTCCCCAAGTTTGCCCTGCTAGAGGACCCGGAGCCAGGCTGAGAGATGGGGGGACTTTTCCTACTGCCCCCAGACTCAGGCCCTGAGGTCAGTCCCAGGACCTGCTTTTGGGGGGCCTCTTTGGCTCTGACAGGAAGATCCAAATTGAGACTGAGGGCTCAGGCCAAAAGCCCAGACTGACCTGGGTTCAAATCTCAGCTCTTCCCTTGCTAGATGGGTGGCCTTGGACAAGGCACCTCAGTTTGTCTATCTGAAAACTAAGGGTAATAATAATAATCGCCTCCCATGAAGATTCTGTGTGAGACCGTATATGCCGGCTTAGTGATGAAGAACGCAGGCCGGGAAGCAGGCAGACCTAGATTCAAGTGTCTGAGTGACCTTGGGCAAGCCACTTCACCTTCCCAAGCCTCAGGCTTCTCATCTGTAAAATGGGAGTAACAATGAGAGTGCCTGCCCATGGGGATGGTCGCATCAGACAATATGTGAAACCGTTCTGTGCAGTGTCTGGCCTCAGTAGACAGTAGCTATGACTAATTCGTCAAGTCCTGGGCACACAGGAGGCCAGGATGTTTTTGGTGAGTGACGGGGCTGGAGAGGACATAGCTGACTCTTCCTTGAGGATGGCAGTGGGAAGGGCTGCAGGGTGCCCAAGGTCCGGAGCACCCTCTGCAGGCCAAGCGCCAGACCTCCCCTGGCGGGTGCAGAAGGCTCTCTGAAGAGGCCTTTCTGGGCTGTGGCTGACCTCACACCTGAGCTTTCGTCTCCAAGGCACCCACAGGGCCACCTCACTTCATGGGGGACAAAGCTGATGCTCAGATGACAAGGGGCTTGCCTATGGCCACCCAGCTAGACTCCATGCCTTTCTCTCCCCAGCCTGGGAGCCACCTTCCTGGACCCAGGACATCCTCACTTCCCATCACCGGAGGGCCCTGTGGGAGTCCCAGCACTCATCTGTCCACTGAAGACCTTTGGAAGCACCACCAGAAACCCAGTTCCCCAAACTCATCTGGCGACAGCGTCCCTCCTGCTACCAGCGTTTCCCTGGGACACGCCACAGGAAATGCTGCCACCAGTCGTGAAGGCTTTGTTTTGACCCCGTATGCTCTGGAGGAAGCTCCCCGAGCTGAGGGGCCCGATGGACCTGGGCCGGGGGCAGTTGAGGAAGAGTGGACCCCAGAAGGCAAACTTCCCTGACCTCCCCATTTCCAATTCAATGCATATTTATCAAGCATGTGATCTGGGAGTGGAGAGAGGGCTAGAGTGAGGTCACGCCCGTGAGGAAAGGCGGGGAGCACTGGACGGTGTTGGGGTCAGACAGACCTGGGTGTGAACCCCAACCATTGCAGGTCCAGCGGCCCGACCTCTCTGGGTCTTAGGTCCCACCTGAAGTGGACATGTGGACACACCTCAAAGGCGCATGTCTGTAAGGATTCAGTGAGAACAAGAATGTGATTCAGTGTAATCCATAATAGTAATGGCTGCCTCCAAGGGGGTCTTTCTTGTTTAGTCTCACCACGGCCATGAAGCACGATGATACACATGTGGCAGATGAGACCGGGACACAAAGAAAGAGGAAGAGGCCTGTGGAATAAGAGCGGGGCCTTGGATCCAAACCTAATGCAGCCTGACAGCAGAATTAGAACCCTCAGCCACCGGCCTGCCCTCAAGAAGAGGCAAGATACAGCCCAGCCAGAGGTGGCTGTAAAAGACAGCAATGCGGGTGTATGGAGGAGGGCTAGATCGTGTGTCTTGGGCGGACTGGAGATGCCCCCGGGGGAGACAAGGTTTGTGATGGGCTTTGAAGAATGGGCACAATGAACCAAGGCAGCATGGAAAGAGGGTGGAAGGCCCCAGCTCGCGCAGAGGCACGGAGGCAGGAGAGCCGCCTGGGACGAAGGAGGTGGCTGGCCCTGTGGGCTGGTGGGCTGAAGCCTTGGACAGCCAGATCAGCTTTGGTGGGATGAGGCAGAAAAGAGAGCTCAGGGTCAGACCCCCAGTAGGCCCGACGCCAGGGTGGGCCCTGGGGCTTGGTGAGACGCTGCACCCTGAGGCCTGGCAGGATCCCGACCACAGACTTGCAGCTGAAGCCTGGTTTGCGTAGGAAGGCAGCTTTGCCCAAAAGCCTCCAAATGTTAGCACGCTTCTCGTCTGGGGTGGCGTGGTTCAGTGTGCCAAGGCAAATGGGGTGAGTGGAGCAAGCCAGGGTGGCTGCTTGCCTTAGAGGGACCAAGTGACCCAGAGGAGTAGAAGGGCCACTCTAGGGGCCTATGGCATGAAGATGGGACAGTTTTTATAACACCCTACACATAGACACACACACACACTCACACTCACAATACCATCCTTTCCAGGTGCAAGGGCCACACACACCCTGTAGGCCAAAGTGAGCAAGAAAGGGCTGAGGCCAGCCAGTGGCCTTTCTGTGTGAGACACCAGGCCACATCTCACACTGGTGACACCACAAAGCCTCCTAGAAGTTGTGAGGTATGATTTTTTTCTTCCTAGATGCCTTTGACAGATGTGGCCTCTGACACTAAGGAAGGTCAAAACATGGAGTGCCCTTGGTCACATGGTGAGCAGCAGAACCAGACCCCAGACTGGCCAACCCCTGCCCATATTCCCTCCAGCCTGGCACAGTCCCGGGCACTTGTCCTTAAAGGGATGAGGTGTAGGGGGATTCAAGCCTGGGTCACAGGGCTCTGAAGCCAGTACCAGGATCCGCCAAGTCTCAGAGGTTCCAGGGTTGGGCTGGCCCCTGACTCACCCCCACACCCTGAGCCCACCCCAGGCAGTGGCTTTAGCTCCTGACCACCCTCCCGCCTGCCAGAGCCCAGCTGTGCCCCTCCTTGGTGTGTGGGGGGGTGTCATTCACAGCTCAGGAGTCCCAGTAGCTGGGCAGGAACGCCGAGGCCTTTGGGCAAGGAGGTATCCCAGGCACACCTCTGCCCAGGAATGTCGGCCTAAAGTCACAGCGGGAATCCCAGCTGCGCCTGCCTGCTGGGCACCGAGTTTCCCTGATGATACAGGCACCAGGCACTTATTTTTAGCTGACATATAATTCTAGAATGAAGCACTAAGCTCCTGCACGGCCCAGCCCCCTGGTGGCTCGCCCCTTCCCAGAGGGAAAAGGCGGCCTCCTGGTGGGGCCCTGGGTGCGCCTTGGAAACGGTGAGTTCTAGGCAACAGCGTGGGCGTGACTCCGAAAAAATCCCAGCTGCATGTCTTAGCTGGTGGCGGCGGTGGGATGGAGGGGAAGTTGGGGTTCCAGCCTCTCCAAGGACAGGGGCCTTAGCTTCAGAGAGGAAAGTATGCGGACATCCTGGGTTGCTAGGATCCAGGCCTGGCAGGGGGGACCTCTGACCAGCTACTTCTCCTTCCTAGACCCTCAGTTTCCTCATCTGAGAGAGGCCAAGGGCTCTTCCATCCATCTGATTTTATTCTGAAAGATTATCTCAAGTCTTCATCATTCAAGCAGGTTGAAGATGGTATCAGGCAGGAAAAGGGACCTAGACCCCCCTCATTAGGAGGGTGTCTTGTGCCTTCCATTTCTCCCCAGTGTTTGGCACAGCATGTGCTCAGGCCTGTGCCAGGCCCTGGGGTAGGGTTTCCAGAGAAGTCCATGTCTCAGTGAGCTCATCATCTCAGTAGGGAAGCACCTCTCCCTAGGAAATAACCAATGAACGTTTCCGGGACAAGTGTAACACGCCATTCAAAGCGTGAAGAGCTCCAGTCTCTCCAACCTTGTTTGTGATGAAGGAGGAGGGATGCATGAGAGGCTGGCTGAGTGGATGTGTGGATGGGAAGATGGATAAACGGTAAGATAATGGGTGGATGGATAGAGGAAAGATAGGTGGGTAAATGGATAGATGGGTGGATGGATGGGGACATAGGAAGTTGGACAGATGGGTGGGATGTATGGATGGGTGGGTAGGTAGATAGATGGGAGGATCATGAGATAGACATAAGCTGTGGTCCCATAGCAGATGAGTATAAGGGAACGTTCTAGCCCTGCCTTGTGTTCATTGTGTGACCCTGAGTAAGTCACTTCCTCCGGGACTTCATCCGTAGTGAGAATCATGAAGCCAGCCTGCCTCCTGGGTCTGTTTTGGGGATCCAGTGAAACAAGGATGGACTGTCTGTGCTTACCTGAAGGCTGTGGCCAGGCCTCAGCCCCTAGCCTCTTAGGCATGGGCTCCGTGCTGTGCTTTTGCTGTGGGCGTGAGGCTCTCCTCAGACACAGGTGGGAGGCCAGCCTCTGCTCCCGGGCTCCCCACCTTCCAAGGCTGCCTAGGGCTCTCTGCCTGGTGAGAGCAGGGGGTGCCCCAGGAGAAGAGTTGCTGTGGGAGGGCTCCCCAAGGGCAGAGAAGTTGGGAAAGGACACTGGGGACCCACAGGGCTCAGGGTTGGGGCTTTTGAGTCCCACAGGCCTGCTTTCTAACTGTGGCTCTGCCACTTCCTAGCTGTCTGACACTGGGCAAGTCAGCCCTTGTGAGCCTCAGTTTCCTCATTTATAAAGTAGGGACCAATTACAGTACCTATCCTACAGGTATGGTATGACAGTTAATGAAGCTAATGTATGTAAAATGCTTAGCACAAGGCTTGGGATATATTAGGTGCTCAATAAACACCGTTTACCCTACACCCCCAGAAGGCTAAGTGGCGAATCAGGCCCTTAGCATTTTGGAGGTAACTCAAAAGTTTGGAGTCCAGAGATTTCCATCCTAGATGCTGAATCCCTGAGTTGGTTTTCTTATTTTGAAAAGTCCAGCAGGATTCACATGGCCTCCTGACAAGGGTGCCTGGACCGAACAATGTCTGCTTTGGGCTGAAATTCCAGCAGTTCCGTGGGCCTCGCTGACTCTGTTCTGATTACCCTTAGATTAATAACAAACAGAGCGCATGAATTATTCTTTTAAAAGTGCAGTTTATGTAGGAAATATAAATCTTTCCAAAGGGGCTGAGGTGGAGGGAGGAGGAGAACCAACACGGGGTGTCCTCCAAGGGAAGCCGAGCAAACCAGGGGAGCTGGTCCCGCAGGCTGAGGCTGCCCTCGTGGAGACCCAGTGTGGGGACAATGGCGTGGGCGGTGGCAGGCCCTGCTGGCTCAGTGTGAGCTGTGGCTGATGGCAGGAGGCCCAGACCACCCACCAGAAAGAGGTCCTGAGGCTGAGTAGCCCCGGGCCCTAGTGGGGACAGCCCGACCCACAGCCTTTGGGACAAATGGCAATGGAATGTCTGAACCTCCTGAGTCCCCAAGCCCCAGCCCAGGCTGGCTCCAGCGCCAAACCCTCCCCAGCACCCAGCCCCTGCAGGCTCCCGACATCTCCCCCGGGCCAGCCCCTCTTCCCAGCTACTCACTCTGCTAGGCCACCTGCACGCTATGTGCCAGCAACCAAGACATTGTGTCCCTTCCATCAGGGCTGCAGACAGAACTTCCTGAAACCTGGTGGGGCCAGGTGGCGATGGGGAAATGACAAGTTTTCTGAAGGTGAACAGGTGGACAGCCCCAAGCTGGGAATGAGAGTCTGCTGTGCCTCTGTTGAGGGAGTTCTAAACTCAGGTCAGCTCCACTGACTGCCACGGGCAGTCAGCGCCCAGAGCACCTCTCCCCGAAGTCAGTGTGAAGGCAGGACACCGGAGGCCAGAGGAGGGCTGGGACTAGCCCAAGGCCACACAGTAGGAACAGCAGAGCTGGGACAAAGCCTCGTGGTCCAAGGCCTCGACTGCAATATCAGGCACGTGCTCCGGCCCATCCCTGCCCTGGGGGACAATGTCACCAGGACACTCAATCCTCACTCCCATGCATCCACCATCCAGCACAGTGTCCACAGCTGCAGGACAGCTGCTCCACGGGACCATATTTACTCTTGGTGCTGGGGCTATAGGAGGAGCTTTGGGCTGCACAGGGAGACAGACTGGCTGCATCCCAGTGGCCTGGCCTTCCTGCAGTGGGGTCTTCCCTCGCAGCCTTTCCCAAGGAGACCCAGGATCCTGGGCTCAGCTGGGACGCCCCGGTGAGTTTTGCAGGTGTACAGGAAAGGGCAGGGCTGAATTAGGAGCCAAGAAAACATGCCCGGCCCCATCACTGACTTGAGCGAGCTGCTCTTTCTCTTGGACCTCAGTTATCTCATCCATCAAACGGGAGTGGAGACGGGGATTTCTGTAGGGCAGTGTCTAGCCCAGCGTCTCCCCCAGAAATACACTCACCTCTGTCTTCTGCCAGCCTCCCCTCCATACATCTCTCCTTCTCAGACTGGGCTGGTTCTGAGCATAAGGGGAACAAATCATTTTGTGTGCAAAACGATTCCCTCCAATTCAACAGGGTGGCCCTCCATGGATCCTGCCCCTCTCCCAGGCAGGCGGTGGGGCTAGAGCAGTGGGGCCAGGGGGCCATGCAGCCCAGCCTCCTAGAGGGCACAGGAACGGTTATGGGGGCAGGGGCGCGCAGCCAGACCCTGCAGGAGGGGTGCAGGGGACTGTCAGGGCCCAGGCTAAGAGACCCAGAGGTCTGGGATTGGCTGTTCTTTAACTCAGCTTAATTTTCTCTACCTGGAAACCAACTCGTCAGTGGGGTAGCGCTGTTCCCGGAATGGTTTCATCCCCTAAGACCTGGGCCCGCTCAGGTTCCCGGGCCCGGCCTCTCCATGTCACCGGAGCCCTGGTAGCCCAGCGCAAGCCAAGGGCAGGGAAGTGGGGAAACCGGAGCCAGAGCCTGCCCGGCTCACAGCTCCCTGCACTGACCCGAGGGGCCTGGGTGGCAGCCCCTGCCCTGCGTCATCCTTCTCTCACACCAGGGAGGGATCTTGTCTCTGGGGCCATTTAATTCTTCTATTATGTTTCCCAGACTCGAGCCTCTGGTTCCCTATTGTCCCGAGCAGGCACTCTGCATTTGTGTAAAGATTAGACGCCTTAGGGCCTTCCCTCTTCTCCCTGTGGTCTTTCTCTTTGACCTCGCAAATCCCTGCACTCTCTTTCTCACTGCACGCTGCTTCCTTGTTCTCCCTCCACTCTGCCTGTCTTTATCTGCCTCCCTGTTTGCCTTCCTGCCCGGCCTGACCCCTCCTTCTCCCCGCTGACCTGTTCTTCCTTCTTTCTTCTCTTCACGGTCCAGTGGTTCGAGTTCTCTATTCCCCCCGCCCCCCACCAATGCTGCCTAATTCCGTGTTTATATTCCCTCGGAGGCGAGTGCAGATGACTGGGAGCATTGCGCACCTCATTCCAGAAATACTCTTGCAAATTCTTAGAGAGGCGCGATGTGGGAGGGCAGTGAGCACCGCACAGCGAGTCACTTGTGGTTTGCTGGAGAGAAGCTCAGGGCTCTGCCACCTGCCAGCGGCGTGGCCCTGGCTGGGCCTGCTCCTCTCTGCGCCTCCTCTTGGGCAGTCGCGGAGCTGACTCCCAGATCGTGACTGCTGCCTCCTGGGGTTGTGCTGAGGAGGAGCACACAGTAGGTGCTCAGGAAATGTGTGTTCTTGCTTTTGCTGCAGCCGGCCCAGCCTCAGGGGAGGAGGGCGGTGCTGACCAGTACTGCCCTCCATGGCTTCAGCCCGTGTGTCCCAGGGTCTCGCTTATGCATGCTTGCTCTGGACACGCCCCAGAAAGAAGCAAAATTGCCTGTTCATGGTGGTCATCGATCTTCCCCTTCATGACTGACTGTCGGATGACAAAGGAGTTGCTGAATATAGGAACTCAAAATTGGGAGCCTGGGTTCCACAGTTCAAGGCCAGGGATTTATAGCTTCGTTGCCACCTTTGGAGAGCACTCACGGGGCCCCCACTGCGTGCGTGGCAGGCTGCAGGGCCTGCCTTCTCTGGAGTCCTGGCGCTCGAGGCTGCAGAGGAGATAAGCCCAACGTCATGAGTCCGTGGGAATTCCGAGAAACGGGAGGGCCTTTCCTGTTGCGCCTGGAGACCGGGTCCTCGAGAAGACTTTGGCCAGAAGTGGACTCTGAGTCAGGCCTGGGCGGGAGGAAAGAGTGCCGCTGTCCTCTACAGTGAGGCTCCAGGGCCAGCAGAGGGGCCAGGAGGGGTGCCACCCCCGAGAGCCCCCCACTGCCTTGCCTGTTTTGCGGACAGTACCCACTGCGGTGAGCTGAGACATCCTGTCGTGTGCGGGACAGGAGGCCACACAAGGGCCACTTTGTGTGCGTGCCCACAGGGGCATCTTTCTGGAAAGGGCTGTGAAGCCCCTGCTCAGTCTCCAGGGGTTCTGTAGGCCCAACATGTTAAGCACTCCCCCGTTTGGCCTTATGTTGCAAACAAGGAAACTGAGGCCCAAGAAGGCTGTCCTTGCTATGGCTGCATAGCTGAAGAGCTTGTGGGAAGGGACCAGAACTCCTGCCCAGGCCCTAGGGTGGTGGGGGAGGGGCAATTCCTGGGGGAGGTGGGGATGAGGCAGCTCTGGCTGGTCTGAGGTCAGGCGTGAGCTGTGTCCTTCACCAAAGGAAGCAGGCCCAGAGAGGGCTCTGACTCGCCCAAGGCCACACAGCCTTGAGTGGGCCTTCCTCCTCCCATGCAACGAAGGGGTGTCCTTAGTCTGGTTGGCAGTGGGCAGGCAGAATGGGTGGCAGGGTCTCCTCCAAGGAGGGGGAGGGTATTGCTCATGGGACCCCCCCCAAATGCTCAGCTCTGGACAAGACCTGTGGGACAGCCACAGAGTGGGCAGGAGGCTAGGTACTTCGGGAGCAACTTGAGGAAGCACAGCAGGATGGCAGGGGGCCCCTGGGAACGACGGGGGAGCCCCAGGACTCCTAGAGGTGCTCCAGGCTCAGGGGAGGAGCAGATTCCCCCCCCCCACCCCCCTCACTGGGGAGGCTGGGGCGAGCCAGGCGCCCGGGGAGGAGGCGGTGTCCCTGGCTCCCAGCCCACCGGTGCACTGGGGCAGGGCTGGACCAGCAGAGGCGGGGCCTGGGTGTTATAAGAGGCAGCCAGGGCACAGAGGCAATGAGCTCTCCGCTCAGCTTAGCAGCAGGACACTGGCAACAGGCACTCCCTGCCTCCAGCTCAGCCTGCACACTCCGCCGCCGCTATGGTCTCCGTGCCCACTGCCTGGTGCTCCGTCGCTCTAGCCCTGCTCGTGACCCTGCACGAAGGTGAGCCGCCCTGGCCTCACCTGCTGCTGCAGCCCCCAGGTCTGGCCGTCGGGTGTCTCCACCTGGGGCTGTGGTGCCCCCAAGCTAGCTGGGGAGACCAGCGGCAACGGTGGCGGGCAGTGGGGGCTCTGCAAGAGCAGAGGTCCCCAGGCTCAAGGCAGCCGCTGGCCCTTGCCGCAGGGCTGCTGGGGCTTCCCCGGGCTGGCCTGGAGCTCCTGAGCAGCAAGAGAGAGCCAACTTCCTCAATTGTGCAGGAGGAGGGGCCAGCGCGTCCACCATCCCGGACTGTGCCAGGCGCCCCAACCCACCTCTCCGCCTCTCTCTCCCTCCTGTGTGTGCAGGGAAGGGCCAGGCTGCTGCCACCCTGGAGCAGCCGGCGCCCTCACCCCATGCCCGAGGCGCCCACCTGCGGCTTCGCCGTTGCTCCTGCAGCTCCTGGCTCGACAAGGAGTGCGTCTATTTCTGCCACCTGGACATCATCTGGGTGAACACTCCCGGGTGAGCATCCGTGGGCATCCAGGCGGGGGCTGCCAGGGTGGGGCTGCCGGCATGCTGGGGGAGTTCTGGCACAGCCCCGCTCTCAACTGTATCAATAGTTTCCAGTTATTGGTTCAACTCCCATGGGGGCACTCCCTGAGCCATGTGGAGGGCTGTCTCCTGAGACTTCTCACAACAGCCTCTTAAGAAAGTGTTGGCTCCATTTTCCAGATCAGAGTACTGAGGCTCAGAGGGGTTAAGTGCCTTCCCTAAGGTCACACAGGAAGGAGTAAGTAGTAGGCTCCATCCTCGCTCTGTGGATGCCAGAGCTCACACCCACTCTGCCATGCTGTCTCTGCATGATCTTCTAAGAATAATACGATTAATGACAGCATGTCTTCACTGTGCCAGGCCCTGTGCCAAGCATGGCATGTGCATTATCCTGTCATGAGCCCCTCAGCCTCCCCATGAGGCAGGCACTGCTGTTGTCCCCAAATGACAGGTGAGAAACCTGCCCTGTGTTACCCGGCTGAGCCCTGGTGGTACTGTCTGTTCAGCCTGCACCCCGCTGCCTCCAGGCTACTGCATACCTCACGCTGAAGTTTCTGTGTTTGTATTTTTTTTTCCCTTCCCCAAATTGCAAAACGCAAGAGAAGCCCGGCACGTAAGCGTGTGTGGAGCTAATCCGCATCCAAACACTCGCTCAGGGCGGGAACGCTGCCAGTCCCTGGGTGCTGGGTCTACCTGGAGTCATTACAACTCCAACCACACGGGCTAAAATTAGCTCTGTCACCCGAAGGTGCTGGTCCAACCAGCCACGGGGCCCCTGCCCTTCCCTTGGCCCGCCTCGGTCAGACTCTGAATCTGAAATCAACCCCACCCAGAGACACACACACACACACACACACGCACATGCGCACACATACCATTTGTAAGTCTCTAAGGCACATTTGTTACCCCTCCAGGCAAGTGGTGACCAGGTGGGGGTGGCTTAGCTGTGAGCCTGTGTGTTTAATTCTCTGAGATGAAGTGTCCTCCCTTCCTCCAGGGCTAGCTGAAAGACTTCTTTGAGAACAGGGGGACAAGCCTGGCTCCATCAGCTTGAGTTCCTGTCTGGGAGGACTCCCGGGTTCCTAAATTCGAGGGAGGGGACCATGAGTTCCACCCCTTCGTCCTGTCCTCAGGCCTACCGGGAGCCCCCACAGAGCCAAGCCGGCCCAGAGAGGGGAAGGGTCTCGTCCAGGGCTACCCAGAACTTGCAGAGGAGCCTGTGACTTTAGCGGTGGGACTTCTTAAAGTCAGGGGCTGATCGGTTTTCATTGCCACCCTGGTGGCTGTCCCAGTGTGGAGTGTGGACAGTCCCTGCTTGCCAATGGTTGTGGCTTATCTAATCTCTCTCTCTCTCCCTCTCTCTGTCTCTCTCTCCACCCCCCATCACTACCTTGCTGGCTGCGTGCCCACAGACAGACAGCTCCTTACGGCCTGGGAAACCCGCCAAGACGCCGGCGCCGCTCCCTGACAAGGCGCTGTGAGTGCTCCAGCATCGGGGACCCCGCCTGTGCCACCTTCTGCCATCAACGGCCCTGGTAGGTGGGCACCCAGCCTGCAGGGGCCAGGGCCAGTTGCTCTCCAGGACCTGCCCTGGAAGCGAGTGTCTGGGAGAGCAGCAGAGGAGCAGGGTCGGGGCAAGCAGGGTCCTGGGGGTCGATAGGCCACTGGGCGTCCTTTCAGGGAACCAGTCACCCCCAAGTCACTCCCACTGCCCAGCCCTGGGGGCTCCTGAGAATACTCTTGCTCTCAGTGCTGGGGAGGAGGGAGTCCTCCCAGGTGACAGCTGAGGTGGTGCATGTCCCCAGGTGGGACAGGACTTGTTCTGTCTGGCCACACAGCTGGTCAGAAGGAGGGCTGGGCCTTCAGCTTTGGTCTGTCAGACCAAGTCCCGCTGGGCTTTGGATTCTGAACTGAGGCTCAGGGAACTTTGGAACTTGCTAGGAGGAGAAATAACATCTGTGATTGGGAAGCCATGGCACCGTCCCAGGGTTGTCGCAGAGTTGCTGGGGGAGCTTCGCCAAGTATCCTACCTTCCCTGGGCCTCAGTTTTCTCATCTATAAAATGGGTGGGAGATTCTGTTCCTTCCCTCTTCCACACGGAGTATTTGGGAAAGCAGGAACTGGCTTCAAAATCCCAAGCTCCGTTTCCCATGATGGTTTACAAGAAACTCCTCCCCTGGGGTTCAAGCTGTGTCTCCGCCCCTGCCTCAGTTTCCCCTGCAGCTGCAGGTGGCTAAATTCTGGGAAGGCTGGCCACCCAGCTGACTATTTTTGAGCTAAGAGCACATTCCAGGTAGCTCAGTTTTCCTCAGTCCCCACCCCACCTGGGAAAGGAAGGGTGCCAGGTGCACAGGGATGGAAATGGATCTGCTCCCAGGCAGGTGGGGGTTGGGCTGGGCCTGCAGCCAGGTGGCTTCAGGGCCCTGGACAGCCCCTCACTTGGGCCCCAATGCTGTTCATTCAGGGCTGAAGCCGGGACAGTCCCAAGCGGCAAGTTCCCTGCAGACACGCTCCAGACTGGGAAGACGTGGGCCACTGCAGGAGACCTCCTCCAGAAGCTAAGGTGAGGGGCACCTGCACAGATTGAGCACCTCCTATATGCCTGGCACATTCTCCTTATTCTCCATGAGAGGCAGGACCGGGTCCTCATTGGTCAGCTGAGAGAACTGGGTCTCAGAGAGGTGAAGCCACATGCCCCAAGTCACGTGGTACTTGGTGGCATCTGGCCGACTCCAGAATCTGTGCTCTTATCCACTACACTCTTTGCTTCCGCCCGGCCTGGAAGTAGACTTTTTAGAGGGTTTGAGGGCTCACAGCTGGGGAGGACCACGGCTGTCCGTTGAAGTTGTGTCTGAATCAAGCGTCTCCCACATGCCGGGGTGCAGAGGAACGACTGCCTGGCCTGCTCCCTCCCGCTGCCTAGACTGCGTCTCCTCCCAGGTAGCCTCAGCGTGGCTCGGCCTGAGGCTGGGCACCCAGCAGGTGCCCATGAATGTTTGTCCAAACAAACTGACTTGAGAACAGAAACTTGCATCCGGGCAGGCAGCAGAGTGGCTGAAGGGGACTCTAGAGCAGGGACCACGTAATCTGAACCCCAATCCTACTGCCAACAAGCTATGTGACCTCAGGCTTGTCGCCGAACCACTCTGTGCTTCAGGTCCCTGTTTTTGGAACAGGGAAATAGTGCCATCAACTTGCAGGGTTGTTGCGAGGTTAGGTTAGCTGACCCACGAGAAGTGGGTTGTGCAGGGCCTGGCACCCCTGGGAGCTCCAGCAGAGTCAGCTGTCCCCACTTCTGTCGCCAAGGGCTCCTCCAGGCTGGCCAGGGCAGAGGCTCAGCTCTTCAGGGTTTCCCGTCTTTGGGGAGAAACAGAAAAATAGGAGAAAAATCAAAAAAGTACCTGTAATCCTAGCGCTCTGGGAGGCCGAGGCAGGCGGATGGCTCCAGGTCAGGAGTTCGAGACCAGCCTGAGCAAGAGCGAGACCCCATCTCTACTAAAAATAGAAAAAAATTAGCCGGGCATGGTGGCACATGCCTGTAGTCCCAGCTACTCGGGAGGCTGAGGCAAGAGGATTGCTGGAGTCCAGGAATTTGAGGTTGCTGTGAGCTATGATGATGACATGGCACTCTAGCCCTGGTGACAGAGTGAGACTCTGTCTCAAAAAAAAAAAAAAATCAGGATACACTTTGCAAATGCGCAACATTCCATAGTATGCAAGGCTTGCTGTGCCAACTTTATACTCGTTCTCACAGCAGTCCGGGCCTGTTTTTATTGTACAGGCCAAGAAAGGGGCTCAGAGAGGCTGAGACTCCTGCCCAAGTTCCCACAGCTGGGAACCGAAGCCAGCCTCCTAGTTCCCAGGCTAGAACTCTTGGTGCCAGAAAGTGGCTACCTGGATGACACCAGGATCCTGTCCAGGGTCTCAGCCAGGTTCAAAGGGCAGTGAGGACCCATATTTGTCTGGGCTGGGCTGCCTTGAGCTGGGCCCTGAAGAATGGGTAGAACTGTAGTAGGTGGAGTTTGGGTGAGGGAGGGGAAGGTATACAGCCCGGAGGAATGTCAGGAGCAAAGGTGTGGAAGTGGAAGGACAGATTGCCACAGATAACGTAGGGCTGTTCTTGGCTGTCCAGTCATTCCCGCAGCATTTGATGTTGGACATCAGCTTTGTCGAAGCCCCTGTAGGCAGAGAAGCTTCTAGGCCTGGTCTGCCCTGCTCTTGATGTGCAGACCTTGTTTTCAGGGTGCGGCCCGCTCTGACCCCAGGATATGGGCAAGGAGTCTCGTTCCCATTAGCTCTGCCTCTCATGGGGAGCTCTTCAACAGTCCCTATCTCCTGAGATGCTAAGTTGACCCTTCTCCGTTCCCAGGGACATTTCTGCAGCCAAGATCCACTTTGCCAAGCGACAGCAGGAGGCGACAAGGAGGCCCAGGCCCACACACTCCAGGTGGAGGAAGAGATAGTGCCGTGAGCCGGAGGAACGTTGGGAAGGAAGCCTGTGGGGACACAGGGGAGAGGAGCCCCTCTGCCTGCTTCCTGGGCTGGGGTCTCGGTCCCAGCCAGCCGGACCCACTTGCGGGGCTTGGCACAAGCTCTAGCCTCCCTCAAGGCAGCTCCGTGGTGGTGTCACACTGCCCAGGAAAGCCCTCGGCCTCCAGCCTGCAGAGCGGCCTCCCAGCGCCGGCTGCTGGTGCACAGCCCTGCTGAAAGGAACTGCGTGGGGGCGCGTTCACTGGGAGCCTGCGTCCTGGGGACAGTCCTGCCTACTGGGCTACAAACCAGGAGCGGCCACACAGCCATGGACACTCACGCCTAAGCCAGCCCTGGAGGCTGGATGGGTCCCCAGGAGCCAGTGTCCTGGCCGGCCCTATCTGTCCTCTCCATCCCTCCCTCCCCAGGGTCCTTGTACCCTCCTACCCTTAGGACACGCCTGGCGAGAAGGACCCGCTCTGCTTTACCCGTCTGTATATAACGTATTTGCTCTAAGAACTTTGAGAATCCCAATTATTTATTTAATGTATTTTTTTAGACCCTCAATTATTTACCTGTCACCTTGTGTTTGTAATAAATGCTGAAATGGTACTCTGGTATTTCGTCTTGGCTGAGAGGGAGGGTGGTGGGAGGCTCCTCTCAGGACGGGGCTGCTAGGGGGACAGAAGAAGGGGAGGAAAGGCCCCAGGGGAAGTGGCTGGAGCCCTGGGTTCTACTCCCACCCTTGCTGGGCATCTCTGGCTGCTAACCTGCCCTCTCTGGGCTTTTTGCCTGCCGTGTGCCCAGACAGTCACCTGCAGCTGTGATGTCAGGGTTCCAGGACCTGCGTTCCCACTAGGACAGTAACCAATGGTCTGGCCTCTCTTTAGACCATGTTTGGAAGAAGCCAAGACCATGAGGGTGCAGGGACCCCTCCCGCTCCAGCTGCCTGTCCCACCGGGGCTGCCTGCAAGGCCCAGAGCAAATCTATCCAGGGAGGGATGAGGCCAGGCAGATTCTAAGTCTATGTGCACCCAGGTGTCAGTGACAGGTGCTGTGGGGTCCATAGCCCGGCCCTGGTCTTGCCCCTTGCCCCGGGCCTTGGGGGGGCCCCGCTGCAGTGGGGTGGACACTGCTCTGACCGAGGACGTCCAGGACTCCGGCACTGGGTTCGCCAATCCTGCCACCGTCCACGAAGCAGCCTACCCGGGTCCCAGGGACAGTCTACAGCCAGGGCCAGTCCTGCTGGCAGCTGCTGGGACCCACGGCCTCCACTTCCCAAATCCCCTGCAAGCGGGCGTGCGCGTTTCCCGCAGCTGCCTGTCCTGCGGTGGCCGCTGTGGCCTGCGCCAGCTCGGGGAAATGCTCTGGACTGAGAAATGGTTACGTACACGCTGCTCGGATCCTGCCTGGTCTGCAAAGCCAGCACTGGCTCCCTCGGGGAAGAATGACATGCTGACAAGTATTGAGCTCCTATATATTCTAGCACTTTGCCCAAATGAACTCATTTTATCCCCACAGCAACCCTGTGATGTACGTACTTTTATTTACCCCATTTTACAGATTAGGAAACTGATGCACAGAGAAGGCAAGTGACTGTCCTCCATTTGAACAGCTAGTAAGCAGTGGCAGCAGAATCGGAACCCAGGCCTTCTGGCTCCAGAGTTGATGGTGTGTGTGCGTGATGAATGTCTGCTGGCTGAATTCATGGATCCCCACTGCGTGCAACCTTGAGCCAATCTTTTTCTTTCTAAGCCTCAGTTTTTCATCTAGAAAATGGGTAGCGACATCCCTACCGCACAGGGCTGGTGTGAGCACCAGTTACGATGCCAGGCTTAGCCCAGGCTGGATGAGGTGGGGGCCACCTGCCAGCCGTTACTGTGACTGTGATGAGTGGGAAGGATGGCGAGCAAGGGGTTGGCTGGGGTGGAGACGAGTGGTCAGAGGAAGACTCTGGACAAAGGTGCCACTCCTAGGGCCTCAAAAGATGACATGAAATAAATAGAAAGACTCAAAGGACTCAAATAAATAGAAAATAGAGGGAATCCCAGGCAGGGGGAACAGGGAGGGAGAAGGCGTGGAAGTGGGAGTGACAAGAGAGGGTCCTCCAGAGGTGCCCAGGTGACCAGAGCATGGCAAGGGCAGGAGAGCAGGAGGTGAAGCCAGACAGGCCAAGTTAGGAGCCTGGACTTCCTCTCGTGGGCCACGGGCGGCCACGAAAGTTCTGTGCGCAGCAGGGGCCCTGGGCAGAGCTGGGCACTGGAATAAGCCCCGAGGGCAAGTCGGGCTGAGGGAGAGTGAGGGGACAGGAGGTGGGGAAGCAAAGTCCCACGAGCCCTTAGGGGTCCTCAGTGCATCCCAGGTGGTGACCAGGATACTGTGATGCCAGGGGAACCTTGCCTTGGGGACCCAAAGCAACAGGGCCGGGCAGCTGGGCGGGGCAGCGCCGGGGCAGAGGCACGAGGGATCCTGGCGGGGGTGCGTCGGAAGTGCAGGGAAGCGGACATTCACGCTCTTGGCACAGGCCCCAGTGGCCCTCGGCCAGGGTTCAGAGATCAGTGGCCCACAAGATTGAGCAACAGAGACAATTAAAGAGGAGGCCCAGGAGGCAGGGACAGGCCAGGGCGACCGCCGTCCCTTAGTCCCTTAGATCCTTCTTCCTGGGAAACAGGGGCCCCTGGCTCGGGCCCTGCACTTTAGGGCCCCTGCTTGGGTCCCGATGCAGGCGTGCCTCTCGCCATGGGACAAGTTTGCAGGGTCCTGGGGGCACGTGTGCCCGACGTCTGTGCCTGCCCCTGGCCCCCGCCTCAGGTAGCCGGGCCCCAGCAGTGTGGGGGAAGGTGGGCTCGGGTCTGGGAGGGAGCAGAGAGAACTTTGTGAGGAGCAGCTGCCCGGTCAAACAGGCCCCTGGGAAGAAGCGTGTCTAAATTTCAGGAAGCTTGGGGGTTTGTGGGGCAAACTCTCCCCTTTTCCTGCTTTTTCTATAAATATAGTGCCGTTGTTTTTCAAGGCTTTTTGAGCCAAATTTGTGTTCCTTTTGATCGGAGCACTAGACAGAGACAGGCCAGAAGAGGGCACAGGACGACCCAGATTCATTCGGTGCCGCGGACAGAGGCTGCGGGCAGCCGGCAGCGGGGCCCTGGTCTGGGCTGTGCGGCCTGGTCCCCCAGGCACCGCCGGCTGCAGACTGGGCCCATCGCTGCCTCTCCCCGCTCCTCACTCCGCAACGAGCCACCGGGAATTATGCCCCCCCCCCTATTGAAAATAGAGTCCAGGGAGCTGGGTTTTCAGTTCAGAAAAGTCATTTGCCTGTCGGGGTGATAAAGTGTTGGCGTGTGGCCACCCATTCATTCAGATATGAGTAATCACCTCTGGAGAGACTCTTGCTAGCAAGACAGACACAGCCCCTGCCCTCACAGGCCAAGAGAGCCGTTCAAGAAAACACTGTTAAATATTAAGATAAAAATAATGGCTGACATTTATTGAGCACTCACTACGTGTTTTCCACATATTAACTCCTTGGTTTCTTATAGCAATCTTATGTAACAAGTTTTTTCATTATTATTCCCATTTAACAGAAAAGGTAACTGAGGCACAGAGAGGTTAAGTAACGTGTTCAAAGTCACACAGCGAGTATGTGGCTGAGCTGGCATTTAAACTCCAGGCTGTTAACTTCTAAGCTGTCTTACCTCTCTGGTAGGATACATCCACTCTGTGATGGAGCCCCTGGGGAGGGGAAACCTACGGTGGCTTCCTGGAGGAGGTGACATCTAGGGAGTCACTCAAGTGGAACAGGAGGGTGGAGAAGAGGGTTCCAGGCAGAAGGCAGAGGGAACAGCAGGGGTGAAGGTTTCCTTCTTCATAGGGAGGGAGCTATTCCCAGCTTCTTTCAAGGAGTAAGTGAAAGCCTGGGAAAGGCTGGATTGGCAGGTGGGAATGGGCAGTACCCTCCTGAGCCCAGAGCACACCCTGGGCACCAGGCATGGGGGTGCTCTAGGCTGGGGAGACCTACATTGCTGTCACCGGGTGACAGTGATGTCACAGCCTCAGGACATGTCTCCAGGAGACAGGCCACCACGCCCGAACGCCCTCCACTCAGGCTCGTGCCCTTGGGACCCACACTTGCTGCCCTCAGGGGTCTCGCAGGCTGGCAGGGAAGACAGAAAGGGCCAAGTGAAGGGACAGGAGGTGGCACACGTTATGAGCTGGCCTTCCAGCTGGGGCCGGGGAGTGTTGGAGGGCGGTGGGGCTTGCACACGCTGTGACGAGGGAAAGGGCGTCACAGCTGGGCGACGGTGTGGGGTGCATCTGGCCAGATCGTAGAAGAGTGTGGGGAGAGGCGGCAGCCTGATCAGCAGGGCCAGGCTGGGAATAGCGTCCAGTGCCAGGAATGTGAACGTGAGCGATGGGGAGCCAGCGAAGGTTGCTCAGCAAGGGAGAGCCAGGACGGGAGCGTATGGTGAGCCCCTCCCCGGCCAGGGCCTCTCGCTCCCGAGGGCCTCCCAGCCCCTCTCAGGGAGGGCAGAGTGTGGGCCTCACCTTGGCCTGCCAGGGATCCAAGCCAAGAGCCCTCGGCAGCGCAGAAGGGGGCCGTGTGCGGGCGCGCCGGGAGCCCTGGAAGAGGAATGCAGCCTAATTAATTCTCTCAGCTCACGGGGCCTCGCCTTGTAGGAGCAGCTGCCAGGACAGGCCTGCCAGGACGCCACCAGCCCAGCCTGCCATCACTCAGCGCTGAAGGCAGCGAGGGCGACTGCCGGCAGGGACTGGGGGCAACTCGGGGGGCTGGGAGGGTGGGACAGCCCCTCCCCTCCGGGCACACACGTGTCCTCCACCCCATCACAGCCAATGAAACAACCCTAAGAACAGCAATGCTGAGGCTCGGAGGCCCTGCTGGTACACTGAGTGCAAGTGAGTGTGTCGTACTCACTTCTCTAATCTCCACAAGGACCAGAGAGGTTTGTGCTGTTATTATCTCCACTTTGCAGATGAGGAAACTGAGGCTCAGAGAGGGGAATCTCCCTGCCCAGGGTCATGCAATCAGAAAGCAAAATCAGGGAAGCCGGGATTGGTACCCAGGCAATCTGGGCCCCAGAACTGTATTCATCATAACCACCATGCTGCGCTGGTTCAGCAAGGGAAACTGAGGCCCTGGGGAGATGGGATGCCTCTCCCAAGGACAGTGGGCTAAAACAGGGCCTGGGGACACTGAATGGAGTGAGGACCTGCTGGGGAAAGGCCACGCCCCTAGCCTCTGCTTCAGTTTTCTCCTCCTGAGGTTTCCCATGGGGTTGATGCTCCCCTGGCCTGTGGGTCACCCTTAGGGATATGTGGCTCACTACTTCCCAGAAAGTCAGGCTATAGGAAGTGACCCTGTCTCTCGGGGGCCTCCTCCTGTTTGGTCCCAGTTCTGCCGCCTGGGCCCTGTGCCAGAAGCATCAGTACCAGCACCACCAGCCGGTCTCATGAGGCTGTGCATGTTCAGAGAAGCTTCCCGACAGCCCCATCAGCCCCTCCACGCAGGACACAGACACCAGCGCAGGCTCCAACCGGTGCAGGGATGGGCTGACCAAGGCCTTACGACTAGAAAGTGACAGAGCCAGGACGGCCCCAGACTGGCCTGACACCAAGACTCTGCCCCTCCTGGACAGCAGACCAGCAGGGCGGTGTAGTCACATCACGCCCCTCTCTGAGCCTCAGTGTCCTCATCTGCCACATGGGAGTGAGTGGCCTGACCTTATGGGGTTGTCCTGAAGTTCATGAACAACAGATGACATTAAAGGCACTGAATGCGTGTCAGATAATGTCCTAAGTACTTTATTTAATTTTTAAAAATTTTCTAAAACAAGATTTTATTCATGGCTACATAATATATCATTATAAGGCATAATGCATTTGTTACCCTATAGGTGTATATTTAAGTTTGTCCAATTTCCCACTGAAAGAGGTCAGAATTTGCCACACCAAAATATGCCACTTTCGCATAAGGATTGTTTTGAGCTAAAGTCAGTTAAGAAGAAGCACCTGCAGGAAGAGCTTTTTGCCTTCCCCTGTCTGCCTAAACACAGGACATAAATTTCTCTTTGCAAAGTTGCTTCTCCTGCCCTCTCCTGTACCCAGGAGAGAACAAACATTAGCGCTGAAGACAGAAAGCCAGCACCAAGATGAGTGTGCATAAAGCTTACTGAAATAACCCTTATCTCCCATTAATTTCCTCTACATATTTACCTTCCTACAATTTGGAAGGTCCAAGGCCCAACTCCTTTTCCTTTGTCACTTCTCCACAAATGTATCACCCTTTGTTAAAATAGTATATAAGCCCAGGGCTAACTTCCTCTTTGGGCCTTCGCTTCTTTTCTATGAAGGCCTTCATGCACATAAAAATCAAAGTGTTAACATCAAATAAAATTTCTATGCCTTTTCTCCTGTTAATTTTTTTTGTCACTTTAATTTGAAGGCCCCAGTGACAGAATATAAGAGGGTAAAGGAAAGGATTTTTATCCAACCCTACACTACCAATAAAATAACACTGTGTGGTACACTTGTACATGAATGTTTCTATTTATTTCTTTTTCACTTTTTTGGTACATTTATTGATATAATTTATGCACTATAAAATTCACCCTTTTAAAGTTCATAATTTGGTGGGTTTTTAGTATATAGTAAGTCCTCACTTAACAGCATTGATAGATTCTGGGAAACTGCAACTTTAAGCAAAATGACATTTTTCTCATTGACATTATAACAAAATGCCATTGAAGGAAACATTATTTGAGGACCGCTGTATGTAGTTTTGTTTCAATTAAAGTCACAATTTGCAAGAACTTATTAATGACATTAAGTGAGGACTTATTATATTCACAAAGTTATGCAATCATCACCACTATCAAATTCCAGAACATTTTCACCACCTCCAAAGGAAATTCCATACCCATTAGCAGTCACTTCCCAAGTCCCCCGTTGCACCCCCAAGCCCTAGGCAACTACTAATCTACAATTGTCTCTATAAATTTGCCTATTTTGGATATTTCATCTAAATGAAAGCATACAGTATGGGCCTTTTGTGTCTGACTCCTTTCACTTAGCATCATGCTTTCAAGGTCCATCCGTGTTGTATCATGTATCAGAGCTTCATTCCTTTTCACGGCCAAATAATAGTCCATTTGAGGGATAGATCACCTTTCATTTATCCACTCATCCATTGCTGGACATTTGGGTTATTTCCACTTTTTGGTCTAAGTACTTTATTTGAACCCTCAATGAGGTGCTTTTAGTATCATTGTATGGACAAGAGGCTGATCTCTAGAGAGGTTAATAACCCACCCAAGGTCATGGAGCTAGAGTGCAGCAGTGGGGGGCTTTGCCCTGGAGTCTGGTTCCAGAGAAGATGGCCGTAACCACGGCACCCTAGCACCCTAGCACTACACTGCCTTCTCAAAGTGATTCCATCCACCCAGCAAACTACACCAGGGGAGGCACCCAGTGAGCTCTTAGCAAGGGGTGGCCACTATCAGCAGCATTTCTGAAGGTGGCAGAGCCAGGACCTGCCAGGCAGGACTTCAAGCTAGAGCAAGAAGGTCAGGACACCCAGTGATAAAGAATTGCCATCTCAGCAAAACAGGTGATTCTCCCAGAAAGTGACATCTCTCCACACCCTGGTGGGCTCTCTCCCTCCACTGAGCGTCCCAGAGTCCACTCCACCCATCCCCACCTGGGAAGCCAAGGCTGCTCCTCCCTTGGCCCAGCACTACGCCACTGGGCAGCAGAGGAAGGATCCTTGCGTGGGGTCAAGGTGAGAGCTGCGGTCCTGGCCAGCACTGCCCAAAGCATGGCTTTGGGTCTCTGCCTCCTCTGGGCCTCCACCTGTGAATTAATGGGACAAGAAATCTTCATGCTTTCTAATCAATTCTAAAGGCAATATAGAATATGAACAAAATCTGTAGCTAAAAATTGGAAAAAATACAAGAATATCTAGAACAAGAAAGTCTCCCTGCCTCCTTACACCAAAAATGGGGTAGGTAGTGTTTTTCTATGGATTCGGATATATATTTCACATATAACTTTTTAGAGGTGTTGTAAAATAATAAATGGACACATAACTGTTACTCTCCTGTGACCTGCTTTCCTTACCCCACAGGGCTCACTCCAGCCCAGCACGCATGGCCCCTCCTCAGTCTTAGCTGTGACAGCTCTGTGTGGCCCACAGCAGGGACAAGCCACCGTTTGCCTACTGCTGCCATGTGGATGGCCTCCCGTAACTGCTGTTATAAACACACTACAGTAAGGACCTTGCTTATACATTTTTGTTCAAAGGACAGATTGTTAGAAGTGAAATTGCTGGGTCAAAAGGCATGCACATTTTAAATATTGTGTCAAAAATGGCAATCCAGTTTGTACTCTTACTGCCAGGGGGGTGAGTGCCCATTTCCTTGCATACTTTCCAGCATGGAGTTTTGTTTCTCTCTTATTAGTTGTCGATCTGATGGGGAGAGCATTTCTTAACATGGAATCCGATGTGCAAGAGATCGGCTGGACTCTCACGGAAGGGGTGAGGGGCATAGAGACCCACCCACATCCCTCTTGCTCCCCGGTTAGCACAGAGGATCCTCTGTGTCTTCCAGGACTGGTATCTAGGATCCCGTTCAGCTGCGGGTCTGCCCCTCTGGGGCTGGCTTCAGCCCCAGCCTCTCAGTCCTTCCTCCAGGCCAGGCCGCCGAGGAGCTGGGGCACGGAGGAGGGACAGGCCAGTCTTCTTTCCCAGCCGACCCTACCTCCATTACAAATGTGCCTTTTACCGGGGACCTTATGAAGACAGCATCTGCACCTGAATGCATATGCCATTGATGAAGGGACTTTAGGCACCTGCACCTGCAGGTGTTTTGCAGGGTGGACCCAAAGGGGTCCTGGTTGCCTTTCAGCCTGTGGTCCAAACTGGCTTTTTGCAGAAGGCTGGAACCCAGTCTTGCTTTCTGCCTGGGCTCTGCTGTGTAGACCCAGTAGGCCACTATCCCTTCTGGGTTCCAGGCTCCCAGCTCAGCTGGCTGCCAGCCTGGAGACATCCATCCCAGGGAGTAGGGGCAGAGTCTGCCACCACTAGAGGCTCCACACAGGCCACCCATAGGAATTGCCCCAGGGTGGGAGGAGGGCAGACTGGGGATGGGGAGGGCAGAGGAAGTGAGTGCACCCGTGCCACTCAGGGCCAGGAATCTGAGGCTCCCTCTCGGTGACTTTGTATGCTGGAGTCCCACCTGGCTAATATGAGACGTGTGTGCACATGAGTCACTTATGTGTGAGCACACATGCACATAAATGCCTGTGTACAACATGTGTTCCCATATGGGCAGCTGCGGATACTTCTGCATGTCTACATGCAGGCATGCATGTCTGCATGCGTTGGTATCTCCTGTGATGGGTGTTCATGTGCAACCCTCATATACGTATGTTCCTGTTGTATGGATGTGTATGTTCATGTTGACAGGTACTTGTGTGTGACTGTGTGTGTCTTTGCCTGGTAATAGTTGCACAGATGTGTTTGCATATATGAGGATGCATGTGCACCTGCGGGATGTGCACAAAAGTGCATGAATGTGGGGTGCAGGTGCACGTGAGTGACATAAGCACATGTGTGGAGGTGATGTATCTGAGTATGTGTAAGAGCACACGCAGGAAGTGAAGTGTGTGCATTGAGAGTGTACAGTGCATGTGGATCCAGAGGTGCGTGTGGGCACAACTATGTGTGGGAATGCTGCCGTGACTCCCTGCGGATGTGAGTACATAGGTGTGCATTTGCACACAGAGGTGCGGGAGTGCGTGTGGGCACAACTATGCATGGGAATGCTGCTGTGACTCCCTGTGGATATGAGTACACAGGGTGGGAGGGGACACCCCTGGAGGCATCACCTCTTGGCATTTGCACAGGGTAGGAGGGGACACCCCTGGAGGCATCACCTCTTGGCATTTGCACAGGGTAGGAGGGGACACCCCTGGAGGCATCACCTCTTAGGATCTGTGGGACATGACATTTCCTCCAGCCCCCATACCCACGTGGCCTGGACCTCTATCTCCTACTCCCACTGAGGGACAATATCTCTGTATAAACTCTAAACATCTTGTTTTATTTACATGCAGATTAATTATTTTAGTAATTAGCAAGTCATTATAAATCTTATTAATTTTAAAAACAAACATGGCTATATAACAGCTGCAAAATTCAGATGGGATTTGAACAAAAAGCATGAGAGTGGAGAGTTTCCCACCCCCACCCTCCAGGGGGTCTGGGGTCTCAGTGTTGGATAAGCCTGCAGGGGAGGAGGTGAGTCAGGAAGGGGAGGGGAGGGAGGAGCCAGAGCAGAAAGCCAGTCCCCAGGGCTTGGGTGCGGGTCGGGGTGGACCAGACAGAGCCCCTGCCTGGAACTCAGGGGTCTGCAGGCCAGCCCCTGACAGCAGCTGGGCTAGGCCAGTCCACAGCCTCCTCTGTAGCAGTTGGAGCTTCTGTTGCAAGGAAGCTCCAGCATCTGCCCGCCTTCTCCGCTCATCTCCTTCCTGCGCCCAGAACCCTCTTTACTCACACCTCCACCCCCTCCCCATCCCCCGCCCGCACTGCCTCCTTCACAAACCTCTACCTACCTGTCAAAGCTCATGCCCGTGTCACCACCTGGCCACATACTTGTGTGTCTTCCCAACTGGACTGTGAACTCTCTAGGGCAAGGTCAGGCTCAGAGCCTTCTTGGGTCCCCACAGCCCAACCCAGCCTGGCATGGCTTAGATATCGCCACTGTTTGATGTCAAAAATTCCCTTCCCCTCCCTCAAGATAAGGAGGGAACTGCAGGGAGAGTGAGGGCTCTATGAAAGGCAATGTTTGGTACAAACAGCAGGTCACTGGGCACCCCCAGACCAGCTGAGTCAGCCTGACCTTTGCCCCAGAGGAGGGAAGGGAAAGCGACATGTACCACTCTCCTCCTGGGCTGGCAGCACCCAGGCCATCTACAAGTCTTATCGCTTTTGATCCTTGCCACACACCTGCAAGCTACAGAAACTGCCCCTCGGAGAAGACAAGTCAGCAGCAGGGCTGGGGCGAGCCCTCCGTCACCAGGGCCATCTCTGGGCTCTCCGGGCCACAGGCTCTTTCTCCCTTTACGAACCCCGCCCACATCCCTGGCACTGAGCAGGTATCCATGACTCCACAGAAAGTGCCCAGAGGTCAGAGTTCGTGCCCTCAGGAGCAGCCCTTGGCGATGGAGAGGTGAATCTGGGGTGCTGGGGAAGTGCCCCAGCTTCCTCGCTCCTTGGGCAGGACGGCTCTGAGGCTGCTCTACACATGGGGCTTGGTCGGGTCGGGAGCCGCTTACTGGAGGTCTGTCCCAAGCAACCCTGAGGAGCCCTGGCAGGCGAGGGAAGCCGGGCTTATCTCAGGCGGAGGCTGCACCTGCACCTCCCTCCTTCCACAGAAGCCTGTTCAGATACCTGTGCCCCGCAGGTGCAGGAAGACAGCCCTGGTAAACCCCAGGCCTTCGGCAGGCCCCTTGGCTTGGGTCCTTCCAGGCAGAACAGGAAGGCTGCCTGGAGTAGGGCCCTGGAGGTGGGTCCGAGCAACCTCAGTGCCATTCTATGGGCCTCAGTTTCCCATTCATAAAGTGGTACGGGGCCTGGGTGGGGGTAAGGAAGTGAACGAAGTGATCTCAGCCCCCCTTTGGGAGCTCACATTCTCCGATTCTTGCCAGACAGTCATTTGCACACAAACATTATCTACCGTGCCCCTCCTCCCTACAGGCTTTCAGAAGCAGGTATTAATTAACCAAGAGGAATAAAGGTCTGATGGTGGAAACTCAAGCACTGGAAAAGACATGGCTTGGCTTTAGGGGGTCAGCCTTCCTTATACCCTTCAAAGCAAGCAGCCTTATGCAGTGAGAAAATCACAGTCTTTATGCCAGATGGACTTGGGTTCAAATTCTATGTGACTCAGAGAAGCCGCTTAACCTCTCTGAGCTTCAGCTTCCTTGGCTGGGAAATGGGCTAACAATGGTCTCAGGGAAACGTCTGCAATCTCCTTTAATCCTCAGTCAGGCGAGGAAGCAACTCTGATTCCCAATTCATAGAAGAGGCCATTGGAGGCCCAGAGAAGAGTATGCAGGCACTAAAGAAGCCGGGCTTCCCTCGGGCGGTCCGGATTGTTCCAGACCTGGCTGGCCCCTGCCCAGGAAACCCTGGACCTCTTAGCCCCAGCCTCCACCTTGCCTGGGTCATGCTCTGTCCAGCCCAGCTTTTCTCCTGCCTGGCCTGGCCTGGACCCGAGGCTCACCCACTGCCCCGCTTCCTGCACCTGGCTGGTGGGGCGGCTTGGGCTGGGCCTGCACTCTCTATCCTGCTCTGGGATACCTTTGGCCCCACTACACTGGGAGCTGGGCCAGGAGTTTAAAGGGACCACAGTCCAATTCTGCCTTGAGAAGCTCCTCAGAGTCTCAGGGCAGGCGTGTCCCAGCCAGAGAAGGACACTGGGACCCCTGACTTCAACCTGGAGGAGGGATGAGAAGCCTCCTTGGTTACACTAACTGGGATCAGGACAGCAGAAAGGGCAGAGGTTGGAGGGTGAAAACTGAAGCCAAAGCAGACAATGGACCAGCAATTCCACTTCTAGGTATATACTCAAAAGAAATGCCTAGATACGTTCACAAAAAAAAAATGTGTATTAGAATGTTTATATTACCACCATTTATGGTCACCCAAACTGGAAACTACCCAGAAGCCTAGCAGTAGTAGAATGACTATACAAATTGAACTACAACTACACAAAACCATATAGATGACCTCTCAAACAAAAACTACAAAATAGATACCATGATATTCCATTTATATATAGTTTTAGTACAGGCAAAACTAACCTCTGATGTTAGAAGTCAGGGTGGTGATTTCCCTGGGCACGAGCGGCTGAATGTGGGCAAGAAGAGCTTCTGGGGTGGGGTCATGATTCATTTCTGGCTAAAGATGCAGACTGTACAGGTGTTTTCAGTTTGTGAAAAAATTCATTGAACTGTATATTGTTGTACGTGTACGTTGTAACATGTCGTACGTGTAACAGAAGTTTCTTCTTTTTCAATGCTGTATAGTATTTCATCGTGTGAATAAACCACAATCTATTTATTCTGTTTTGGAAATTGAGCTGTTTCCAGTTCAGAGCTATTATAAAGAGTGCTGCTTTGACTATTTTTGCACCTGTCTTTTGGCAAACATACGTATGTATTTCTGGGGTATACCTAGGAAGGAAGTTGCCAGGTCATAGGGTCTATATACCTTCAGCTTTACTAGATACTGACAGTTTTCCAAGGTGGTTTACCAATTCATACTTCCACCAGCTGTGTATGACAGTTTCCCATGCTCACCAGTACCCAGTGTGGTCAACTTTCCTTTTCGTCATGCTGGTGTGGGAGAAATGGTACCACATTGGGGTTGTGATTTGCAATTCCCTGATGCCTAATGAAGTTAAGCACCTGTCTTAGTCAGGTGGGAGGGAGGGGGGGAGGGAGGGAGGGAGGTCCCTACAAGCAGACCCGGAGGCAACGAGTAGAGAAGAAGTAGTTTATCTGTCAGGTGTAATGGTCTACTCAGACTACCACAACAAAATACCATGGACTTGGTGGCTTAAACAATAAAAATTTATTTTCACACAGTTCTGAAGGCTGGAAAGTCCAAGATTAAGGTGCAGAGGGGGTTTGTGGACAGCCACTCCCTGTGTCCTCGTGTGTCTTCTTCTCTGTGTGTGTGGACAGAGAGGTCTCTAGTGTCTCTTCCTCTTCTTAGAAGGACACCAGTCCTATGGGATCAAGCCCCTCCTCCCCTTATGCCCTCATTGAACCTTAGTTACATTCCTAAAGGTATTTATCTCCAAACACGATCACATGGGAGGTTAGGGCTTCGAATCTGGGGAGACACAGATCAGTCCAGGGCAGCAGGTGAGCCTAGGAGAAGCTAGAGGGAGTGAGGAAGGAGACAGGACAAGGAGGCCCGTGTGTTAACAAGCGAGTTGCCACCTTGGCCACCCGGAGCTTCGCCCTCGGGGAGACTCTGGGGAACTGTGCAAACCACACGCCTTAGGTTACCCCGCCCATGGAGCAAGGAGCTGGATTTTCACACACCAGCTCCTGTCGTCGTGGGTCGAGGGTTATTTCAGGGGTGTATTTGTGTTGGGGAGGGGTGTGTTAACTCCCTGGCCCTTCCCAATCTCTGCGGACACCCCTGGGCTCGGCGCTGCAGGCACTGCCGTTGCAGGAGCGCATTGCTACAGCGCATCGCCACGTGCTACCCACGCTGGATTCCAGCTGCCGTGAAGCAGCTTCTCATGTGGAGCTGGATTTTGAATTGTGAGTATTGACTGGAAAGGCGGGTGAGGGCGCTCCAGCAGGGGGACAGCCTTGACAAAGGCCTTGAGGGAGGAATACATTGTCTAGCCTGGGGCTACATAGAGAAGGGGACTGTCCCCAGTCCAGCTCCCAGCACAAAAAGCACCCCAACATCCAAGAATGCCTCCTGCAGCCAGGAGACACAGATATCTCCCCAGCAGAGAGGCTCCAGGCTAGGCCCATGCCCTGGCCAGAGGGCAAGGAGGACAAGGAGGGCAAGGCCAGGATGCCCAGGGTGGCAGACGCTGCTCTGTCCCTCAGAGGCCAGGCCACAGTGTGGAAGTCAGGGGTGTCAGGGCCTGACCCCAGGGGTGGGGCCCGAACAAAGGACTGAGCTAAGGCAGAGGGTAGAGTTAGACGTGAGAAGGGGTCACTTAGTGTACAACCTCATCCACCTAAATGCAGACTGTGCTTCTCTTCTGGGGTCTTCTCACAGGTTGGGAAGTTGTGTTTGCTTGCCCTGTTTGTGAAGCCTGCACAGAACAGGCCAGGGAGGGGGAGGCAGGGAAAGGCAGGGCCCAGGAGTGTGGGCTTGGATGGGCACCCCTCGCCCCACAACCACCACTGTTTTGGCCTGAGGGAGATTGGGAAGCAGGAGCTGAAGACAGGTCTGAGCAGGGTCCAACTGCTCTGGATAGCTCCCGCTTTGGAGCCAAGCCACATCCCACTGGGTATCAAAATAACCAGTGTGTTCCCTATAGACAGAGGTGCAATCCTGACAGAACCTGATGGAGGCCAGGCGCAGTGGACAACTGTTTGTCAGTTCCACCTTTCAGGGACAAGCCATGTCTCCTCCTGCTCTGTCCATGTGGCTTGGGTGGAGAATCCTGCCCACATGCCCAGGCAAGGGGAGCTCTTGGACCACACCTGGCCAGTCATTGGCTCAAGGATAAACACATGACCTTAGCCAAGCCAATCAAAATCTTCCCAGAGACTTTTGCTTAGAGCTCTCTGGAAACTCTTCTTAGATTGTGAGCTGTACGGATGAGATTGTGGCAACTGGTGGATATATTGCATCACATGAGGAAAATCTGCCCAGAAAAAATAGTCAAAAGATGGGCAGGCATAGATAAGAGATGGAAAGAAAGATAGTCTTAATGACGTCAATTCAACACCCAGAGGCAGCCAAGTCTGAAACTCCTCAGACTTCCTTCCCATTTCCATGAGCCATCACATATCCTGCTCTGTTTATGTTTGATTTGTGTTTCTGTCATTGGCCAGTCTAAAGAGCTCTGATGAAAACAGTAGGTGAGAACACAGTCAAGCCCTTTCTGCACCTTCATATCCCAGAGATACACAGAGATTGCAGGGAGTTCCTTTTAAAAGGGCCCTTGCTACTGGAATGTTGTAAGGAAGCAAAGATCTATGTCCTGCTGCCCTTCTTTGAGAAGTGACAATTGGCTAATGCAAAGCAGAGATAACACCACCAGCAGTTTATGTTCAAGAGTCCAGATTGTCACTCACAGCAGAAGGGCCAAGTCTCAGCAAGCTGCCCTTTACCTCACTTCCCAGAATGTTCTGGAAGGTGGGAAGGGCTGTGATGCATTTTTCTGACCAGCGATTCTGGGGTCATTTCATTACTGTTTCACTTGCTGGAATGTGGTGTCAGAGCTATAAAGATTTAGGAGAAAGGCGAAAAAATATTATGTTTTTGCAACCCCAGCATGAATAGGTATTGTTGCATATTGTTCAACTGATTCACTTGTTAATTCAAATGAATTCAACAAACAACCTGAATGTTCATCAGTAACGATCTGGTTAAACAAATTATAGTGTGTGGATTTTTTTAAAAAAATAAGGTAGTTCTAAAATATAGTGTCATAGAAATATGTCTGTAATACATGAAGTGTATTCTTCAATTTGCAAAATAGTATGTATAACATGTGCCCATTTTTGCAAAGTAGAACCTGGAAGCCTTATCATTTGCAGGAGACATCATTTATACACTTAGGTGTTGTGGATAAAGGGGTAAAAGAAACTTAGCAATTAAAGCTAACTCATTCTCTTTGGGAGAAAGATTGAGTTAATGTAAACTTCGGTTTCTAGCAGAGCTGTTTCCCCCTTACAAGCAGTCGCCCTCCCAAGATGGGGTGTCCTGCTCTGTCCAGGGTCCTGAGAGGCAACTGGCCCACCATGGCTCCAGATGGCCTCCTGTGTCCTCGCATTGTCAAGATGCTGGGACATCAGGTCCTCCCTCCCACACCACACAGGAGACAAGCCTGTCTAGCTGCTCTATCCCTGGTCTTCTCTCTGTCGAAACACCCCATAGGAGGTTGAATGTTGGCTCCCAAAAGCCAAGTCCACACCCTAACTCCTGAAACCTATGAATGTGATTTTGGAAAAAGGGTCTTTGCCAATGTAATTAAGTTGAGGGTCCCAAGATGAGCTAATCCTGGATTATCCAGGTGGGCTAACTCCGATGGCAAGTGCCCATAGAAGAGGAGGTCCGAGGGAGACTGGGCCCAGAGCAAGAGCTGACTCAGAAATGGAGGAAGGGACATGCAGAGATTGGAGTGATGTGGCCACAAGAATGACAACAGGCACCCGAAGCTGGACGAGGTAAGGAACAGATTGTCCCTTAGAGCTTCAAAGGGAGCACAGCCTTGCCGACACCTTGATTTTGGACCACTAAGGTCTGGTGATTTGTCGTGGCAGCCCTATGAAGCTGGTGCACACCCCACGCTGCCCTTTCTACTCTCCTGTGGGCACGGCCCGAGCTGCCTTCCCAACATCATCCTACAGAGTTCTAGAGCTCTAGCAGTGGGCAGAAGCCCCCATCCCCTCCCCTGGCTGGGGTGCAGGGCAAATGTGGGGCACCAGGTCCCTCAGATAGCTGCTTCCTTCACTTTTGCCTGGTCCATGTCTGCTTTTCCAACTCCTTGGTGGCTCCTCTGAGAAATGGAAGGACTCCCACCTTGTCCTGAGCTGGGTGGGGACTCCCCTTACATCACAGCCTGACTTCACTCTATCTGCGGCTAGGGTACAACTCCATGTTCAGTCCTCCAAGATTTGCTCTTGACATCCACGGGAAAGCTTTGGGAACAGAGAAACCCACTTTTTCTCTCTCATGGTAGATGATGTTGACTCTCTACCGCCCTCCATTTCCCTGCCCGTCCTCTTGAAAACACCCCAGTTTTCAATCTGGAATTGACCCTACCCTCATGTTGCCAATGTGCTTCAAGGGGAGCTGACCCCACTTCAGTTCCAGGGGTGGCTCTAACTTTGTATCGTGGAATCCTACCCCACCTGTCATGGTGATTGGTCCAGAAACTTAGGCCTACGCACCAGGGCATGGCACACCCCTGGCCACAGGAATGCATGTGTGACTCTAGCCGAGATACCAGGGGGACTTGCTCGGAGCTGGTGGGAAGGTGTTTCCTTGCTCTTGAGGAGAGACATGCTATCCTTTCCTCTGAGTGTCATGGTGGTGAATGGGTAGCCCAGCCATGTGACAATTCTGAGGAATGCCGACCCACAGAGGAAGCCATCAGACAGAGAGGGGCACAGCCAAGGGAACTGTTAAGAGATGGGCCAGAGTTGCTGGAGTCAGCTAGCCCTGAAGCCCACCCTATCTCTGGAGTCCAGTAAGCAGAGTCAACCTGTCCCATAGTATAAGCATGTCAGTGTCGGACTTACCATTAGCAGTCGCCCAAAGCATCGGGGTCAATCTGTTATTCAGCGAAGCCAGCTTTCAAGATTTGCCTTGTTATGAGCTTTTCAGTCCTGTTTTGAATCCTATTTTTAACTAAGCACTGTTCTTTCTTCCTCTCTACATCACCGTTCTATCTGTTTTAATCCTCCCAGAGGCAAATGGATACTTGTGGCTGAACAGGAGGAAAAGCTCATACAAAGAATATGAGAGGAAACACACATTGCTATATTTCACAGGAACTATCCACATTATACTGCTATTCGTATGAACATCTGGGAGAAGAACTTCTAAACTGCTAACAGTGGTCATCTCTGGGGAAGAGAATTTGGGGAGCAAGAGATTTCTCCTTCCAGGTTGTGGATTACTGTAATGTTTGAATTTTTAGAGGAAGCATACATTACATTTGTAATTTAAAATCCCAAGGATTAAAAGTAATCCAAGACATCCAGAGCTCCCCTGGTGCTTGTCCTGCAGGAAGTTTACCTGCTAGACAAAGAAATGACTCCCAGAGTAACAATATTTCTTTAGAATCTAGACATAGATTTTCAACAACTTACAATGGCCTGACCCTAGCTGGTCTCAAAGAGTGAAAGTTCCCTGCCACAGGGAAACCTCAGCCTCAGCTTTGCCGGTGGGGGTTTGTAGGACTTTGACGTCTCCTAGGTGTCGGGAGGGGCTGCAGCTCTGAGATCTGCAGCCTGGCTCCCCACTCCCTCCCATCCCAGGGTACCACATGGGCCGACTTCCACTAGGCTAGGATGGGAGCTGCCCCTGCCCAGGAGTGGGGATGTGTCTGGAAGGCCACGCGTGCAGGGCGGGACTGACTGTTCACTGTTTCCCCCTTGCTCACCTCCCCAGTGAAGGGCTGGGCTCCTACTGGAGGATGCCTCACCCTCCAGGGGCACTTGGAACCCTCTGGACCCTGAGCCTCCCCATCCCAGCCTGACACCCACCTGGACGGGCAGCAACAGCCCCGAGTCTACAGTCCCGTCCTGCCCCTGTGGCACCTCCTGGGCCCCAAGGAGGCCACACAAGCCAGGCCCTGTGCTGAGCATCAGGGTTTGCAGATGAAGACCTGGTCCCTGCCCAGGGCAGCCAGCAGAGCAGGCAGGCAGAGACCCAACGAAAGCACAGCTGGTGGCTGCCACGGGTTACACCAAGGCTCCACACTCAAATGGATGCCAGCTGCTGATGTGATACAGAATTGGCGTCAGTCCCTGCCCTTGACAAGCAGGTGACATTCCCAGCAAGGAACTGCTTGGACACCCTCACCAGGCACAGCATCACTCATAAGTGCTGACTTGTCGGGAGGCCTCCTCGAACAAGCTATTTAACATGCCGTCCCTGTGTGCTGGCTCTCAAAGCACTTAGCACCACCTGACATTACAGATTTCGTTTTCCCAGTTGCTTGTCTCCCACGTGCAGGTGCAAGCTCTTTGAAGACAGGGCTTTGTCTGCATTGTCCTTGTTTCCCCAGCCCCTAGGACCCTGTCTGCACATAGCAGGCATTTAATATGTATTTGTGCACTTAGTATTTCTGTATGAAGGCTTGGGGTGGACACAGTTCTTGTCCCTTCTTCTCCCTTCCCAGCCACCCAGCCAAGTGGTCCCTAAGTCCTAGAGACCGTCTCATCCCAGCTCTTTCACCTCTCCTTCTCCCCAGCCCAAGCATGGCCCTGCGGCTCCAGCCATCACTTGATATTTCTTACAGGCACTGCACAAATGTCCCTCCTCCATGAAGCCTGCTCAGATCCCTCCACTGCCACATTGCCAGTCCTCGAGCACAGCCCCCCTCTCCCTGATAGCAGTCATTCATTTCTGTCTGTGTCCCCACTCCCACTGCCACTGCTCCCGAAGAGAAGACCTTCAGAGCTGGGCTGGGGCCACTTTCTCCTGGGTCTCCAGGGCTTCTACAGAGGACAGGACTGGGCGTAGTATCAGAGCTCAGGAAATGTTTGTTGAGTGAATAGAGGAGTGAATGAAGCAATGAATGAGCCAGTGAATGAAAAAATGAAGGAGTGGATGATGGATGAGCTTCCCCATGCATGAATGGGTATGTGCGGGCGCAAACAGATGCGTGAATGAGCGGGAAATTCCGAATGAATGAGTGAAACGGGAGAGGAGGGAGGGAGGGGGTGGAGAGTGTGCCTGCAAGGGAGGCCCCCAGCCTTCTCCACAGCCCTGGCACCCTGATGTCCCCACCACCCCATGGCCCTGGGGCCCTGCTCAGCACCAGCCAGTCCCCCGATGCCGCCTCCCTGGGCCAGCTCCCATCAGCGCGCTCAGCACTCGCCCCTGACGCTGGGCAATGAATCAGACAGGGCCCTGGCCCGGGGCTCCCGGCACCCGGGGCAGACAGACAGCCTCGTAAATAAACTGGATGCCGTGCTAGGCAGACATGGGTTCCAGCGGAGTGGTGAGCTCAGGGTTGGCTCTGGAGCCTGGGGCAGGGCAGAGCGGTTCTGACGCGGGGCTCTGGGGGAATCTCAGGAGGAGGCAACCTCAGAGCCTCAGAGTGGGCCTGGAAGGAGGGGGAGTGTGGAGAGAGGGCGCTCGGGCAGCAGGGACAGCAGCAGCAAAGACAGCTCAGGAACCACGGGGGCTGGGGGAGGGAATGACGTCTAGGGAGATGGGGACAAGCAGTGAATGCTGGGGGAAGAGGTGGACTTGGTCAAGTCTGGGATGGGGACCACAGCAGGTTGTAGAGCTGAGTGGGACACGAGGATAATGGGCCGGTGGCCCTGTGTGTCCCAAGAGGAAGATGGAGGCTCCAGGAGTCTGGGGTGCTCAGGGCTGGGTCCTTACAGATCTCGCATAATTTAGGAATCTGCCACCATCCTCCTGGTCCCAACAACTCACTGCCAACAACCTCAGGCACTTGGGACCCTCAGACTAAGGAGGTTATTTGGAGGCAGAATATTACAGGTTATTTTGTAATGATTCAGACCATGGAAAGGGATCTGGGGTTCCTGAACCAAATCAGGGAATTTCAGAGGTTGACACGAAACCTCCACATTGGGCAGGCTGACGCCAGGGACGCTGCTCAACACCCTACAGTGCATAGGCCGTCCCTGACAGCAGAGCACTATCCAGTCCAAAATGTCAATGGCCACCATGTTGACCAACCCCGATTCAACAGATGAGCAGGCAGAGGACACTGGATCAAAAGAGGGTCACCAGGCTGGGCACAGAGGCTCACGTCTGTAATTCCATCACTTTGGGGGAGGCTACGGAAGGAAGATTGCTTGAGCCCAGAAGTTGAGACCAGCCTGGGCAACATAGTGAGACCCCCATCGTTATAAACAAAATTTTAAATATTAGCCAGGCATGGTGCCATACACCTGTAGATCCAGCTACTCAGGAGGCTGAGGCAGGAGGATCACTTGAGCCCAGGAGCTCGAGATTACAGTGAGCTATGATCACTCTACTGTACTCCAGCCTGGGAGATAGAGTAAGACCTTGTCTCAGAAAAAAATGGGGGGGGGTCCCTAGCAGCTCTTCATGTGCGCCAAGAGCTGTGCTGAGTACTTTACACCTGTTAGCTCATGTAATGTATCCCTGCTTTCCTGATGAGGATTAGGGAAGCATGTGATATGCCCAAGGTCATATAGCTGGGGATGGTGGTTACATAATTCCAACCCAGGCAGTTGAGCTCCAGAGCCATGCTCTGGGTCATGACATCCCATGGCCTCCCCACCACCTAGTAGCTGGAGCAGAGCTAGGACTTGGACCCAGGCCCACATCCTCCAGGGCAAATGCCCCGTCCACTCTGCTTTGTGCCCCTGGCCCACTTGAGGGTCTTGGGCTCTTTGGCTGCAGCAGTGGAGCTTGGCAGCCGAGGACCTGGGTTTGTCAGGGATCAGTGGGCGGGCATGAAGCAGATCCTTGGGACAGAGGGCCTTTGTCTGCCTGCAGATGGGCAGGCAGGCCTGGGCTGTGCGGCCAAGCCCGGGGGCCAGCTGGGTGCAAACTCATCAGACAGCTGCTGGGGCTGCCAAGGAGATGGGAGCAATTAGAGGGCCCAGCTCAAGCCAAGAGGTGGAAGCCACGTGGTGAGAGCTGCTAAGCTCTCCTGCCTTCCAACTTGGGCCCAGTTTCCTGGGAAGTGGCCACAAAATTTGTCTTCAGGACGATAAATAGCAGCTCCATCCGCACTGAGTGAACCTACTATGTGCTGGGCTGGGCATGTACACATCTCATCTCCTTTTATCTCGAAATGCCCTTGGGAAGTTGGAGGTACTAACTGCATTGCATTCACATATTCATCCATTCATTCGTTCAGCAGGTATCACGGCCTGTCTGCTACGTGCCAGCACTGTGCTAGGTCCTAGGGACGCAACAGGGAACAAAACAGACAGAAAGGAAGAGAGACAATAAAAAAGGAATAAGCAAGATAACTGCGACTTGTGATCTGGGCTGCAGGAGAAAGGCGGATGGGAGGTGGCTGGGGAGGGCCCACCTGAGAGGTGACTGTTCACAGAGGAGGAGCTGAGGCTCAGAGCCGGGAGGCAACTCGGCCATGGTCACATAGCTGGTAAGTGAAGGACGTGGGCTCTGGTCCCAGGTCTGCCTGACTCCAGACCCAACCCGCCGCCTGCCTCCTGGGAGCCCCCTCCCGGCCGGGGCCATGGCCACACCAGACTTATCTCCAGCTCTTACCCACGCCAGCTGTAAGAGGGAGGGAGGCTTATTGCCTCCGTTTTAGTGCGGGAAGAACTGAGGCCCAGAGAGGGGCCATAGCAAGCCCAAGGGCCCAGCAAAGGAGTGACAGGGAGGGGACTTGAGCCAACATCTTTTGATCTGCAAACTGTGTCTCTTCTGCCACACCTTGACTGTTCCTGGCCAAGCACTTAGCCCACCCTGAACACTTGGCAGGCATGCGAGAAATGGATGAATGGGTAGGGTACGGTCCTTGGGCAAGGTCTGTTTCCCTTTGGGGCGTCCATTTCTCCATTAGAAAACATGAAATTGGTCCAGACCAGCTCTGAAATTCCCCAAGTTCACTCTATTCAATCAACAGACAGCGACGAAGGAGGCTCTGCCCCATCACAGTCCAGTGGGTAAGAAGCCACACAGTTCCAAGTGAGCTGCCCAGGGAGAACATCGTAGAAGCAAACAGCAGAAGCAAAAGCATGGAAGCAAAAAAGGAAACAGCCCGGGGTCAGCCAGGCGTCGTTTAGGACATGGGGAATGATTGGCACTTTCATCCAATGAGCCCCTCCCCTCCCCATACTCCAACCTCTGCCACCTGGTGAGGTCTCAGGCCACCACAGCTTCTGCACCATTTCAGTGCCAGCCCTGGCTTGAGCTGGGAGCGCCTTCGGAGGAGATGCTGGAACAGGCCCCACGTGGATCTGGGCTGCCAGCTGCACACAGACTGTGTGGCCTTGGCAGGCAGCTGCTCCCCTCACTCAGCTTGGCTTCCCCATTGATTAACTGAGGAGGGTGATCGGAGCCAGCAAAGGCCATAATGAAAGGTAGGGTTTATGAGCACTTTCTTCGTGTCAGGCAACAATCACTCGAGACAGGTGATATTATTACCCCTGATTTACATGTGAGAAATCTGAGGCTTAGAGAGGTAGAGTCTATTGCCCAAGGCTACACACTAGGACACAGCCCAGAGGGATTCCCACGCACGTCTGTCTGACTCTAGAATCCTGCTCAGAACAAAAAGCTGCCAGCTCGACTTGTGCACAGTTAATCCCCAGGACTTCATCTGTAGGGACGAATCCCAGAGAGCCAAAAAAGATGTTCACTGCAGCCATATTTGCAACAGGGCAGATAATCAGAAGCAACCATGTGTCCAACCACAGGGCCCTACTCACTTTAGAAACTAGAAAGCTTTAGGCTAGGCACAGTGGTGAACACCTATAGTCCCAGCTACTCGGGAGGCTGCGGCAGAAGGGTCGCTTGAGCCCAGCAGTTTGAGGTTGCAGTGAGCTATGATCAAGCCACTGCACACCAGCCTCAGTGACAAAGTGACATGCTCTTCCTAAATTAAAAAAAAAAATTAGGAATTAGGCAGCTTCAGATAAATCGTGGCATATCGAGTGCAGCTCTTCGTCAGTGCTTTCTCTTGTAATCCCCACGCCAGCCCTGTGAAGTGGGTGTTGCTTTCCTCATTCCTATACAAAGCCTCAAAGATCAGAGAGGGTGAGTGATTTGCTCAGGGCACACAGCTAGTGACAGACGCAGGCCTGTTCACAGCCACCCCCAAGGTAGAAATGGGGAGTTCTGTTCTACGAGGAAGGAAGCAAGTGCCCCCCACTCAAGGCCACACAGTTGACAGGGAGGAAAGTTGGGGGTTGACCTCAGACCACCGGGACCCCATGCTCTGGGACCACTTCCTACACTGGCTGGGGAAACTAGGATAAGCCCATTAGCTCTTGTAAGCCTTGCTCCTCCTCCTGTGTAAAATGGGAAAAACAATGTCTGTTGCACAGAGGGTTATGGGGAGGATTACATGGCCAGTAGTAATGTCATATAAGCACAACACCCAGGCTGGGGGTGAAGAGGGAGGATTTCCACGATGGTGGTGGTGGAGGTGAAGGAAAGGCTTGGGTAGAGGGCCTCGGTGCTCTCTGCAAGGACTCTCAGAGGCAAAGCTGACAGGCGAATCCCGTTACTAACCATTTTGGCCTTTTGGATGCTGCCTCTCTGGCTATGTCCAAGGACCGACTCTGTGGACCAGGCCTTGCATGTGGATTACGCCTGCCCTGAAGGCAGGCCTGCCACGGGGCCCAGCTCTAGCACAGGCGGGCTGCACAGTGTCGCTGAATAGAGGGTTTGGTTCAGACTTTCAAAGGCTCTCAGAGTTGGAAAGACCCTAAAGATCATCTAGTGACCCCACGCGCCCCTCCCCAGAGGGGAGGAAGGGCTCGTTCAGGGTCACACAAGATCTGATGTCAGAGCCAAAACTGGACTCCAGGAGTCCTGCCACTCAGTCCCTTTTGCAGTGTGGCACTTAACCTGTGCCTCTGGTCTGGCTTTGCAGACAGCTATGAGACCTGGATTCCGGGGCTCACAGCTCAGCTGCTGACCCCACAGGGCTGGAGGAGAAATAACCTGGGTATCACAGGTGGACGTGCTTGGAAAGAACCCAGTGTACATGTTGGGGGGGGCAGTGATGCCCAGTAGACAAGGGTGGTGGCACCAAACACGGCGGTGGCATCACAGGGCTCCCAGGAGGCTAAGGCCAGGACAAGCCTTCATCGGGTTCTGAGTGGCCCCAGGCCCTGGAGGGCAGGTGGCAGGGAGATGGCAGGGTCCTTGGAGCTGTGGCTGGGCAGAGGGAGGGGAGGCCAGATAACCCACGGGGCTACCCCAGCAGATGTGAGACAGAGAGATATGGTGCGGCCATGCCTGCAGCAGGTTAGAGCTTTTGCAAGTTCCCAGCTGCAGCCAAAGGCGGGAGATCAGTTGGTAAACAGACAACACAATCCCACAGAGACAAACACCCCCAGACATGTCCCAACTCATCTCTCCCATGCGCTCAGAGCTGGGCCTGCTCAGATTTCCTGCCCCTTCCCGAGGAAGTGGGCAGCCTAGCCTTGGACTTAGAAAGGCCAGTGCCTCCCTCAGGCCCGTCTTTCTGTTCCTCCCCCCATGCAAGCTCATCAGCAAGTTCCCTCTGGATTGACTGCTTCCCTGTTCCATCACTGGGCTACCACGATGTCAACTTGGCATTAAACATCTCCAGGATCCGGCCTCTGACTTCAATTCCCTCTGCTCCTCCAGTGCTCCAGCATGGGCCCTCTGTCTTGGGACACCCTCCCCAGCTGGCCTGCTCATCCCAATCTGGACTGAGCCTGGCAGGGGTCCAGCCCGTGGGCATGCCTTCCTTTGGGGGCCCACGTGTCTGCTCCAGTCAGAGGAGCCTTGGCACACAGGAAATGCTGACCCTGGCAGTGTGACCTTGGGGCAGTGAGCCTCAGTTTTCACATCTGTAAAATGGGGATGAGGATCCTTCCAGAGGATTCAAACCTCTTGGCACAGTGCAGATCACAGAGGTGGCAGCCTGTGCACTGGAGCTATTATTATCACCATCAGTGCTATTACTACTCACATGGTCCCGTGCAGCAAACACACTTTCCAGAGAACTAAGCCACCAGCAGCTGACAAGGTTGCCAAATCACAATATCCCATGAAAATATTAGAAACACTCACCTCCAACCCAACTTAAATATGGGAAACTGAGGCCCAGGGCTCCAAAACCAGTGAATGGCAGAGCTAGACCAGGAACCAGATGTCCTGCCTCCCAGGCCAGAATTCTTCCCTCACAAGCTGCACTGCTAGGAGTCAAGTTCAAACACCAAATTTCAAAGATGATAGTCTCTAAGTATACAGAGAGAAAACCTTAGCTACGTATAAGAATCTGTGTTATTTGTCCTCACTTTTAACTTTCCCCCTTGAATACACCTAGGTACCTTTGGAGAGTGCTTCTCCCACCTCCTTCCAGCCAAAGCTCCTATCTCTGCTTTTCTTCCTCCCCTCCCTTCAGCCCCTCCAGCCCTGGGGAGGCCTTTCTCTGACCTGCCCTGCCGAGCCAAAGGGCAATTGCTGGCTTGCCTTTGCACTACTCAGCTCTTTTTCCTGTTCTTAGCCTTAGGGTCTATTCTGGGAAGGAAACCCAGAACCCCTCCCTCCCGGGCTCCCCCCTATCCCTCACACGCCCAGTCCCTCCTGCCCCACAAACCAACCAACCAACAAACCTCCCCTCCCTCTCCCTTCCTTGGGCTCCATTTCTTGATGGTGACCTGTTAGCCTTCACCTGCCGGGCCTTCCTGCGTCCCACCCCGCTGATCCCACCCTCCTAGGGGCTTCCAGACACCCCTTCCTGATCTCCCCCTGCCCCCGCTGCTCTGCCAGCAGCTTCTCAGTCCCCTCGTGGGTGGCTGCTCCCGCCATGCAGTCAGGCCCTGACAGTTCTGTCCTGGGCCACTTCTCTGCCTGCTCTCTCCCCAGGCACCCCCACGGATTGAATTTCCACCTGTAGCCAAGGATTCCCGGATCTGCATCTCTAGCCCAAACCTGCCTCCTAGCCCCAGGCCTGGGCACCCCACCGACTCCACTTGGGTGTCTCTCAGGCACCTCAAACTGCGTGTGTCTAGAGCCGCCTCACGGTTCTGTCTCTCGAAGCCCCTCCCTCCCGAGCCCCCATCTCTGTGATCAGCCCCACTCTGTCACCCCAGTGAAGACCCCTGCCGAGTGCACCTCCCAGACCCCTGCACGACCCACCCACACCCCTGCTCCCACCACCGTGACCTGAATCCAGCACCCCCACGTCTGCCTGGGTGCTCCTCTCCCCTGGGTGTCTGTCACAGCTTCCTGACTGATCTCTCAAAGCCATACTTACCCACACTCCATTCTCTTTACAACAGCCAGAGGGATCTTTCTAGAACACAGATCTTTTTGTCATTTCCGTACATAAGAGCTCTTCACCATCACCCAGCTCTTCTCCAACAAACCTCCCAAATCCTTGCTATCTTGTCCCCCACCCCCACCAGCCCTCTGCACCTTTTTGCTTTTCTTTCAATTTACCAATTTCTTACTGCCTACGAGGCTTTGCTCTTGCTGTTTTCCTGGCCTAGAATGCTTTTCCTTCTCCCCGGACCCGCCCCCAGAGATCAGGTCTAGGGTCGCATCCCACACTCCCGGGCCTTCCATCGTCAGCTGCCGAGCTGTCTGCAGTTAGCCACGGTGCCTGCGGTGGCTTGGTTCACGTCTGTCTCGGCTCCTGGACTGCAAGTGCCATGAAGGGCACGGCCACGCTGTGCCTGGCACAGAGCACCCCAGAGCCTGACTGGACCTCCCCTGTCCGCACAGCGTGCTGACTGCCCCAGGAGCAGACCCTTTGGTCCGGAACTCAAGAACCTCATGTTTGGACCCCATCCACCTGTCCCCTGCTCCCCAGCTTGAACCCTCCCCACGCACCTCCCCATCCAGCCTGGGGACCTCCCGCCCCTCCTCTTGGCTCCCACCACTTCCCTTCCTGTCTCTTTCTCTGGTGCTGTTGGTCCCACACTGGCCAGCTCAAGCCCACCAGCCTCCGTGACGCCTCTGTCCTGACCACACGACCATCGTCCTCTGCCCTGGGGGAGTGCCCACTGACCATCCTGGGAAGCGTCCCCACCACCCCCAGCATGAAGTCACAGTCCAGCCCACTACTCTCTCAGTGGCCCACTGCCCGCACAGCCGCTCCCTGTCCCCTCCGACAAAGCCCGTCCTGAAATGTGCTGCCCCTTCGCGCCTCCACAGAGTCCCTGCCCGGGCTGCCCTCGGCCACCTCCCTCCTTGCCAAACTCCTCCAAGACCAGCCCTCACGTCCTCTCATCTGAATGCTGCCCTGGCCCCCCCGGGGCCGACGGCTGCCCTCTCCCGAGTCCGGCGCTAGAGCACCCGGCCTTCCAAGCCCCACTTCCTGGGTTCGTGTCCCGCTTCCATCTCTTACAAGTTGCAGGGTCCTAGACCCATGCCAAACCTTCGCTGAGCCTCAGATCCCTCCACGTAAATGCGAGTAGTAACAGCCCCACCTCAGAGAACTTTGTGAGGATTAAATGAGGAAATCCATGAGATGTACTAGCCCAGTGCTTGGGCGCCTACTGTATGCTACCAGGAAGCCTCTGAACTTCCTCTGTGGGTCGCCCTCCCCGCTGGCCCTGCTCTGGGAGGGAGGCTCAGCCCTCAGCGCTGACTGCCTTGCCGCCAGGTGCCGGGTTCTGAGCAGGTTCAGCACGCGCTTGCTTTGCTAAAGAGCCAGTAGACCACACACTTGGCAGAAATCGCCCCATTGTTCCTTCTCCATCGTGTGTGAACCTTCTCTCTCCTCACAGGGTTTGAGCTCTGGGGTATGGGGGCAGGAGGTGCAGCGGAGGAGAGCAGAGGGTGTCTGGTGTCAGAGGCTGAGGCCTGGGAGGGCTCTCTGCCCCGCACCCCTCCGCCCTGCGGTGCCAGCCCAGGGGGTGCGGAGGCCTTGCCGACAGACGGCCCGTCCTCCCCCAGAGGAGGCCCGTCCCCCTGCACGGTGGCGCCCTAATTACTCCTGCCCCCCGCTCCACACACACATCTGCGCTCTCAGGCAAGAGCCTGCTTGACATACTCACACGCAGTCCAGAGTCCTGCTGTGGGTCCCAGCCAGCTTGGCCAGTTTCTTCGGAAGCTGCAGCAGAAAGAGAGCAAAGTTTTCTTAAAGCCACAGAGCACAAAACCAGAGCAAGGAATGGATCAGTTCTCACCAGCCAAAGACCAGCGTGGGCAACCTCAGCACGGTCTGAGGTGGGCACAGGCGGCTTGGTGGAAGGGTTGAGTGTGCTGGACTCTGCGCTGAGAGTCTCAGGCTTGAATCCGGGCTCTGCCACCAACCAGCTGGGTGACCAGTAAGGGAAGCTGTCAGCTATTTCTCTGTTGAAGTACAGGCAGAGATTCCTCTTAGAACAGACCTTCCTTGCTCAGGGAGGTGTCACTTGGCTCAGGTAGGGAAAGCATGCCCCTCTTAGCTCTCCAAACACCAAGCCAGCAGTTCACTTACCCTTTCTGAGCCACGGTTTCCTTGTCTACACAGTGGGAGCAAATTCGTACCAGCTCAGGAGGACTTAATGAGATGAGTGCTCAAGAGGTTGGCTGTTGTTATCTTGTCACCGGATGTCAGAGCCAGAAGGAACCTCCAAGGTCCTTTGGGAGCAGAAGGCACTGCGGCCTGTTAAGGTGGCCCTACTTGGCTAAGCCGGAGAGCAAATCAGTGCTTTCCTTTCTAGCCCTTGTCACTACGACATTTTTCAGAGAACCAAGAGGCATTTGCTCACTTACCCACTAGACTCAGAGGTCACCCACCTTAATTTGAGGAGTTCAGAGTTGGGGGTCTTGAAGAAGGAATTGCAGAGGTGTCCATGCCAGCATGGGGTCCATTGTCAGGAGGCCATTTATTCACGACGGGCCCTCTCCAGCTGAGGGTGGCACTGCCCCCCAACAGTGCAACAAGGGAGGATCACAGCCCTGCAGTCCATCCAGGGAGGCAGGGGCTGAGGCTAGGTCCACGGTGAACTCATCTCGGACCTTGCAGGGGTGAGGACCTGCTCTGCCTGCTCCCCTCTGCAGCTGGGCTCAGCCCTCTGCCTCTCGGCAGCCTGGCCCAGGGGCTCTGCCTGCCCACCTGTCTGCCAGACGGAACACCTGCTCTGCTCTCTCCCTCCTGCCCACCCCAGATACAGCCTGCCTGCTGCCTTTCCCTCTCCCGGATGCTGGGGCAGACCTGGTGGGGCCATCTGGAAGGGTCAGGGGGAGGGGGAGTGCAGGGGGCAGGGCCTGGGGAAGCATTAAAGGGCCTGCTCTATCCCCCTGCTGTTGGGGAGGAGGTTGCACTGAAGAATCAGGAAAGCAGGTCCCACGCATTCTTTTAGCAAGGGGCCTAAGATGTGTTTTCAGTGCTGAAGGGGAACCCAAACTGCATTCCGAGAATAACAACAGTAGTACCCATCATTCATTAAGCAGCCACTCTCTTCTTGGCACGGATCATGCATCATCCCATTTAATCCTCTGCAACAGCTTCTTCACAGGGTGGTTTATGAGGATGAAATGGGGAAGGCGCATCCATACCAGAGTACCTGGAAGAGTTTAATTTGGGATTGGCGGGTGGCGAGGGAAGCTGTCAGCTATTTCTCTGTTGAAGTATAGGCAGAGGTTCCTCTTGGAACAGACCTTCCTTGCTCAGGGAGGTGTCATTGGTCCAGGTAGGGAAAGCATGCCCCTCTTAGCTCTCCAAACACCAAGCCAGCAGGTCCTGGTGTCCTGGGGAAGGGTGTGACGGGACTTGCCGTGGCCTGGAAAGGGCTTCTCCCACTCCCCGTGGTTTGGGGAGCTGGTCTCTGAGGCATTGGTGGGCCGATCTACACAGGGACCAGGAGTCCTCCATGCTCAGTGTTATCTCCTATGGGCTGAGACAGTTGATTGTCCAGAGAAGACACCAAGCGCCTGCCCACTCTCCATGGAGAGAGGATCTGGAATGAGGAGCTGACTCGCTCAGGGGCCGGGATGTTGGTAGGAGGGCTGGCTCTGGCTTCCTGTGTGGCTGAGGCTAGCAGCCCTTCTCGGCCCGGCATGGGGGTTTGCTTTGGGGCAATCTGAAGTGTGGGGGTGTGAGTCTCCACTGCAACAGAGGACGAGGGCCCCCGAGGCTGTGCAGAACGTGTCTCCAGCAGTGACTCCACGTGGTGGCAGCAGGAGCACGAACACTGAAGGGCTGATGAGAACTATAATTTCTCAAGTCCTGGCATTGGAAGCAGAAGCCTCTTATCTGGAGAGAGAAACCTCCGGGGCTCATTCAGACAAGGACAGGCAACGGCTTCAATCAGGAGATACAGGACATCCCTTAAGTGTACAGGCGGGTTTTTGAGCAATTAACTAGAAAATTAAAAAGTTTGTGACCAACACTCCCAAGCTAGTGAGGCAGGTGATTCTGGTTACACTTGCATAGAACTTGACTATCTCATTGGCTCCTTGCAACAGCCCCGCAAGTAGGCACGATTATATCTATTAAATATTCATATATCAGGAAATTGAGGCTCCAAGAAGTCAAAAGACATGTGCAGGCAGGCGCAGTGGCTTGGGCCTGTCATCCCAGCACTTTGGGAGGCCAAGAACAAGGATCACTTGAGCCCAAAAATTTGAGACCAGCCTGAGCAACATAGCAAGACCCCATGTCTAAAAAAAGAAAAAAAATTTGCCAGACATGGTAGCCCCAGCCTGTAGTCCCAGCTACTTGGGAGGCTGAGGTGGGAGGATTGCTTGAGCCCAGGAATTTGAGGCTACAGTGAGCTATGATCTCACTATTGCACTCTAGCCTGCCTGGGCAATAGAATGAGACCCTGTCTCCAAAAAAAAAAAAAAAAGCCATGCATGTTCACACAGCTGGTAAGTATTGGACCTAGGATTAGAATTTTTTTTCTGCTCCATAGAGAAGAGCCTGAGGTCAGCATACCCGCATGGAATATGAGGCTCTACCAGGCGCCAAGCCCCCAGCAGGGCAGGAGGCCCTTCTGGCTGGTGCAGAAGAGGGAGAAAGGGAGCAGGTTACTCTGGGGGGATAGTTAAGGTGACAAATGGGAAAGAGGGGAGATACTACCCCAGCAGTTTCCTACCTCAGAGCTTTTACGAGAGCCACGCCCTCTGCCTGGGACATTCATCCCCTGCTCTTGTCATAGGGCTCTTAGCTTTCAGATCCTGGCTCAAATGTCCCTCCCTCAAAGAGGCCTCAGCCACAAAATCTACAATGGGTTTCATCCAATTACTTTCTATATATGAGGACAATCTTTCTTTCTTCCTTAGACTATATCACAATTTGCAATCATTTGTATTCATATGTTAAAATTCCCTGTGGCCTTTCTCTCTCAGGAGAACGTGTGCCCCATGGGAGTGAGCACACTGTTTTTTAGGGGCCATTATCTGGGCCACTGTGGCCCAGCACAGTGCTGAGCATAGAGTGGGGACCCAGGAAATGCTTGTGAATGAATGATTAAATAGCTGATCAATGGGATCTTGGAAAACGTCCTCCTTGGATGGAGTGACAGATATGGAGATGGTCACCAGGGGACTAGGAGATTCAAGGAGACACAGGCTCTGTCTCAGCATGCTGAAGGGTGGTCCTGGAGCAAAAGGAGCCAAAAGGAGAGTCGCTTAACAAAAGCAGGACCACCCGGTGGGAAGGAACGGGGCCTCGGGAGGTGGGGGGTTCCCGCCCCGTGGGAACAAGCAGGCCCTGACTACCCCCAGGCAGGCTCAGGGAGGACTCCAGCAGCAGGTAGGGGACTCCTGTCAGGCCCAGTCGTAGCTGCTCGGGAACTCAGAGCAGAGGAGGTGAGGGGGCTGCCAGGAGGAGGTGAGTCTGCAGGGCTTCCTGGGGAGTTATCGAGGGAGAGATCTTTAGGCAGAGACAAGGGTCTGTCTGCCAAAACTTGCTCATAGCAGTTTCCTGTTTTCCTGGCCAGGTAATTGCAAACAAAATAGACTGGGGCCTGGGCAGCAGCCACAAGCCCTTTGTATAGTGAGGGGGCCTGGGGTGGGGCACGCAGGAGCAGGCACCAGGGCCCTGAGTCATGGGGCGAAGCTGTCCCACCGGCACAGCTGAGACTCTGGTGCTCCGGACCTTTCTGAGCAATCGTGGGCAAGGCCTCAGGCATCCCTGTGGACGCACTCTGCAGTAGGTGGCACTAACAGGGGGCCAGGGTTGAGGGGACTCAGCGGGGCAGGGTTCCAAGTTCTGAGCCCTTTCTCTGCCCTGGCTAGGGAAACTCTGACCACCTAGAGGGGGTCGGAGGTGGCAAAGAAGGGTGTAGCCTGAGTTACCGCACTGGTGACCAGTGTCACCTGGACTCTAATGCCCAGGTTTCCTGGAGGAAACGTGTGTTTATGTGAGTTTGTGTATATACATATGCATCACATATCTGTGTGTTTGTGCATATGAATCGCTGCATTCATTTGTGTATGTTTCTAATTATGTTTAATTACGTCTTGTGTGTGCCTGCATATGTGTGTGTACCCTTATGTCTGTGGGTTTCTGGGTTTCATGGGAATACAAACCACTGCATGGGTTACATACATTCAGTCATTCCACAAATATTTATAGAGTGCCTCCTGCATGCCACATGCTGTCCTAGGTGCTGGGAATACAAAGTAAGAAATTCAAAGTTTCTTTTCTCGTGCAATTTAAATGAAGTATAGTATAAAAGGCAGGAAATAAATGAGTAAATAGATAAATGAATAAGTAACCCCAGATAGTGAACACTGCCATGAAGAGGAAAAAGCAGGGTGCTTAGGCAGAGTGGCTTGGGAAGGATTACTTTATATAAAGAGGTCAGGAAAGACTGATCAGAAATGCAGAATCCCAGACCTCAACGCAGACCTCCTAATGCAGAAATCTGCATTTCTGCAAGATCTTTCAGATGATTCACATGCACGTTAGAGATTAAGAAGCACTAGGTTAAAATTTACTAACATAGACATGACATGATGGGGGAAAGGAAATGAGAGTAAATGCTATAGACCTCCTCTTGCTACTGGTCATGAGATAATATTAAATATTAATAGTTGGCATTTATTAATTTCCTCTTTTCCCGGGCAGAGTTCTCTACCCAGTAAGGTCACCTAAAAGGCATTCCTAAGTGTCTGAGACCGGGGAGGGCCTGCCCACCTGGAGTTGGGTGGTCTTCAGTTACTTTTCACCTAAGACAATTTCCATAATATTACTCCCTGTCCCTGCCAAGTATCAGAAACCTGACTTCCTCTTGGAGGTCCAAGTCAGTAACCCCAGGCAAGTCTTAATTCCCCTTCTCTGCTTGTTCTCAGTGACATGAGGAGTTTTAAATGGCCAGCTGGCATTCTCAACTTCCAATCCAATGGAAATATTCTTACATCCCCTGGTAGAAGCATTCCTTCCTCGGGTCTTCCAAGTCCCAGAGAGTCACTGGGTGGCATTGTGAGAGGCCCCACCCCTGCTTTGTGCAGAGTGTCTGTGGCAGCCTATAGGATGGCATTGCAGCTTCACAGTGGTTTTACTCTTCCATCTGCTTCTGGAATTAAGTACTTTGTTAGGTCATTCCATAGTTCTAGAGGTCCAGCTGCTTCTGGGCAATGGGGCACCCGGTGTGACCAGCAATCTAACTAGTTCAGTCCACTGACTTACTTCTATCTCTGTAAGATGAATTCCTTGACCGAAAGCAAGGTTGTATGGGCACCACGACAGTGGATGAGGCATCCAGTGTGCCTACAGATGGTGCTGCTGGAAGAATTATGGATTATAGCAGGCAGGAAACGCAAATGCAAATGCAGAATAAATGGTTATCTCAGGGAGGACAAATCCCCATCCCCTTATAGGAAGGAAGGAGTCCATTGTCATCTATCCACCACCAGGTGACATCCATGGCTGCTTTGTTTACTGAGTCCATGGAGCAAATACTGGGGTGCCTGGGTAAAGAGGCTTACTGGCACCCACAAAGAAGGTCGCATGCTGTCTACCTATCTATTAAGACCATTCCAGGATCTTCAGGAGCTTTTGGTGAGTGCTGTCATGGGACATAAGTAGGCGTATGACACTGGGTCCCTTCCAAGAGTCCAATCACATGCCTCTTCCATGCCACTTCCTTTTTCCCATCCTTCAATCTTGTCTCTTCCAACTCCCTATACATCTGGCCAAATCGTTAGCCACTTACCATGAATCATTGTAGAACTTAGGCCTTCTGTTCTTCCAGATCAAGACAATAAAATATACCACTCAAAGTACTGCCTGGTGTGAGGATTTCCCTATTCTGTCCTTCAGGGATACTCTAAATGGGGCTGTAATATCACAACATCCCACTTCCAGCTGGTGCCAGCATACCATGCAGCATCATTTGTAAACTAGGCTCAGAATTTTTTTTCTCTTCAATAAGTTGGCTGTGGGGAATATCTATGAGCATAAGTGTAGGCTGAGAAAGCTGTGGCATGCTGGAAGAGCGAGCCACCTGCTTATGCAATGTACTTGTGCTTTCAGAACCTGCTCGGGTCCAGACCCATTTAAACCTTTTCCACTTGGTGAAGGAGAGTTGGTGGGCATGCTCAATGTAATGGCGAGATGGGGCAAATAACATGGCAGGTATCTGGGATTAAATGATTACCTCCTGGTCCACGGTCAAGTGTTTAGCTTTTGACAGTGCCAAGGGGCAAGCTGGGAACTGTTTCTCAAAAGGCAAATAGTCATTTGCCAAAGAAGGCATGGCCTTGCTTCGAAAGTGAAGGGCCCCTGCTGTGGTTCTCCTACCTTGTCTTCCCAAAGTCTCCGTGCAGCCTCACAGTCTGCCACAGACACTTCAAGCGCCATTGAATCCAATGAATCGTAAGAACTTGGCTTGAAGTATTAACCAGCTCTGGCCCCGTTCAAAGCCAGCAACTCTTTTTAACACTCAGGAAATAGTTTGCAGTAGTACACACAAGTGTAGTACGTGACGCCTCTAAAACCTAAAGGAGCCCACCAAGCAATGTGCATCTTTCTCAGTGGTCAGGGATGCAAAGTTGAGCAACCTGTTCATTTATTCTTTATTTTGAAGGGAATGTTCTTATTTTCCCACTATTTTTCTAGAAACTTAACTGGGACTGCTGTATTTTCACAGGCTGTTCCTCCCTCCTTCTGGAAAAGGAAGGTACCTGTGCTTTATAATCTCTAGCACCTATCAGCCAGTGTACTGGATCAGTGTGATGCCCTATGGAATGATGAAGCAATGGAGTCCCCATGAACTAACTTACGACGTAGAGTTGGAGCGTTGACTTAGCCCTGAGGCAAGCTGGAAGGTGTGCTGCTGTCCCTGCCACGAGAAATCGAAGTACTTCTGATGTTCTCTTGTGATTAGAATATAGGAGGGACAATATTCTCTGGGTTTCAAATCTGCATTAATTTGTTCTCATCATGAGATAACATGATAACATTTGTAACATCGTGGAACTATAACTGGAATCACCACGTGATTAATTAAAATAATCCATTTTCATGTTTCCAGACTCATCCAATTTACACACTGGCCAAACTAGAAAGTTAAATGGAAGCACAACCCCTGCGTCTTCCTTTGACAGAAGCTTTAATCTTTGTGGTTCCGCTTAAGAGAGATCTTAAGGCTCTTGACTTACAATTTTGATGCGATTTGGGAACCCACAGTGGCTTTTCCCTTGGCTTGTCCAAGGACAAGCCATTGTAGGAAATCTGCCCATCCTGAGGGTATCTGTTCTCACTCTATACTGAGAACCCAGGGCAGTACCCACAGATAGTACTGCTGCCTGCCAGGGAGCAGGCTCGGATCAACATTCCATTTGTCATCTGATGCCTACAAACCCCAGCTCTGATTGGTAAATCTCAGGGTGATCTAGGTCTTTAGGCATTAGCATTAGTTTGGGACTAGCGTTTAATAATTCCCAAAAGATCTAGCCTCTCTTCCAATACATTGTTACCCTGAAATATGGCCACAGGTCCTTTTGGAGACGGACAAGAGAAGCTTCAAGGAATCACCTTGTGATGTTATTATATAGGGTTTCCTCAAGCATGCCTACTCTTCCTTCATTCAAGGGACTCTGATTCTGCATGTTGAGTAGGTGAGAGTTGGAAAATTTTTTATCGTAATGACTCCAGTTATTTTCTATTCATGAGATGTACATCTTTTGAATTATATAAATCAATGTAGGACCTTAGTGGACTTCTCGTCTTTTTGGCCTTAAAACCATTATCATAAACCATTTCCAAAAACCACTCTGCAGTTTGGATTATTCTATCACCTTGAGGTTCTGCTCGCTGTAACAGTCACAATACCCACCTAACCTCTGACCCTATATGCTGCTCCATGACCTCAGTCACACCAGGGTCTTCTCATTTCCGTTGAAGTCAGGAGTTCATTTAACAATGGTAACTTCTACCAATGTGCCTGATGCACAAAGAACAGCCGTGGAAGAGGTTGTCCAAAGAGGTTGGCACTCCCCTCATTAATAATGTTTTTCAAGGTCTTGGGCAAGCAAGTATCTTCTAGGCTCAGAGTTTGGGGTGGGAGGATACTTCTTTCTTCCAAATTTCTTACAACAAGAAATCTGTCTCAGCTCACAGAGCATTGAATTCAGAGCTCGAACAGGCTCACTGACATCAAGAAACTCATCCGGATCTACCATGATTTTCCTTCGGAGAAGTCATTCACATGTGGTAGACCCCAAAGTTTCGACAAGATAAAGTAGCAAAGTCTTGTAATTCTGTTAGTGAGTAAACCTCCTCCAAGGTCTGACTTTATAATTGGTCCCCAGGAACATGCTGGAATCTGACCCAGTTATAAGTCTGGAGGGACGAGGAGGAGTGTTGGTTTCCGCTAAAGTAAAAGGCAAGGAGCACTTTGCCACGGTAGGAACAGGCCCTCGTAGGCAGGGAGAAGGGCCAGTTTGACTGGCAGGGGACAATCTCCAGGGCTTGGGTCAGGATCTCTGCGTCTACCACCCTCCTGTCTACCCGCATTCTGATTCTCAATTCTCACCCTTTCTGGGTCAATTCCTTAAATTTTATGTAAGAACCCTGCAAAGGCTGTGGATTCAACTAACATTATAGGTCAGCAACCCACGGGATCAAATCAGCATCTGCTTTGATAAGAGAGGAGATTCTTTTTCCAGACCATAGAAAGTTCCTGAGTTTGGATCCATGCCTCAAGCTAAGGCTCTAGGTATTTTTTGTTCACTGTTTTCTTTCTTTAAGCTGTCTAGTGCCATAAAAACAGACATTTTAATCCACAGTCCTTGAATTCCTTCTGCCCTTTATTCTGTACTATGGTATCTGTGGCTCAGGCCTGAAAAGTCTTGCCTTCAATGGGCACTCCATTTTAGGTGACCTTGAGGGGCAAACCTTGCCCCACTCATCAGAGAACAACACCCCCCTCATACACACACCCTTGGCTGGTCTCACCCACCCAGCCCCACCCCCTTTGCTCTCCGTTTCCTAGTCCCACTGTTTCTGGGACTCTGCCTCCTTCTGACAGCAAGTTCCCGCCCATCCCAAAATCAGCTCTGCAAATCCAGCCTGCAGCATCCTGCACATGAACCCAGGTGTCTGGACCCATCCCCCAGCCAGTGTGCCGGCCCCGCCCCCACCCACCAGCCTCACCCCCACGAGCCAGGGTTCCAGACATGGCCCAAAGGGACACGGAGAAACCAATCTTGGCAGCCCTTTTGTCCCATACCACCCAAGGAGCCAGCTCTGGGGGACAGTGCGTGGGGCTGGGGGCGGCAGGGGGCAGCACAGGGCAGGAGATGGCAGAGCCAGACACAAGATTCCAGACTAGATAAGCTGCTGGGCACAGCATTCCTGGGCAGTGATGCCATCTCCCAGCCATGGAGGGCGGCAGGCAGGAGCCTCTGGTTCCCCCAGAGGACTCGTCCTCGCTGCTATCTGATGAGAGAGCTGTCGGTTACAGGAAGACAAGACTGTTCACAGGACAGCCCCAGAGAGCTGGAAATTAACCCGCCATGCCAGGGGCAGGAGGTGCTGGCAGGGTGGGTAATTGAGGGGCCCTGCAATTAAGGCATCTTCAGGTTGGGCCAGCCGTTCTCAGGGAAGGGACTAAGATCCGAGAGGGTTAGGGCCCCAGAGGACTTTGGGAGGGGAGTTCAATCCCTGCTCCTGACCCTTCCTGCTCCCCCGGGCCCCCTCTCACCCTCTGTGCCATTCACAGGCTCTGCTCACTCCCACCTTTGCTCATGCTGTTCCTCCCACTGGGAATGCTTTTCCCACTCTACTGCACCTCACTCAAACCTGCCCTTCCCTCCAGACCCTGTGCAGGCCCTGTCTTACCCAAGTTTTCCCGGACCAATCCTGTGGGGAGAAACCACTCCGACCTTGCATGATACAGCCCCTTCATGTTATGGTGTGAACCCAGACTCAGAGAGGGGCAACAATTTGCCCAGAGCCACACAGCAGAACCAGAACTAGAACTCAAGACTCCTAAAGCCCAGACTAAGGTTATTTCCACTGTACCGTGAGCTCACCAACCAGCCATCAGCCTGAACATCTTGTGCAAAATCCAGGACGCAGTCTGAGGGCCACCAAGCGTTTGAGAAGAGTATGATCATATTTATCGAGCATTCCAAATTCTGTGCAGGGATTGGAGATGCCGTGGCAAGCAGACACAAACACGGCCCTGTCTTGCAGTCTAGGTGGGGCAGGGAACTCCCAGGGGACCATGCAAAGCTCTGCTCACTGATAACCAAGAAAAGGCCCAAAGAAGAGGCCCCGGGCTGCCAGGATCTTGCAGCAAAGGCATTGAACCCGGCTGGGGCCCAGGACGAGCCTCTCTGGAGGTGCTGTGCCTAGGCCGAAATTTGGAGAGTGGGTAGGTGACAACTGCACAGGCGGGGAAGGAAGAGCGTTCCAGACAGAGGGAAAGGCTGGCAAAAGAAGTCCAGGATGTCCGGAGCCCAGAGTGAGGGGAAGGGGGCCTGAATTGAACAGGGAGGTCATAAGACCCAGAAAACTCAGGGCCTCCACCAGCAGCATTTGACTTTTATCCTGGATGCACCGGGAAGCCACTGCAGGATTTGCAGCCAGGGACCGGCCTGTGTGTCTGGTTAGGGTTGCTGGCTGCAGCACAGGGAAAGGCTGGAAGGGAGCCAGGTGAAGGTGGCACCTGCCAGGAGGCTCCTGCAGCAGTCCAGGGGGCAGTCAAGGGAGGAGACAAAAGCAGTGAGGATGGAATCTTCTGGGGCTGGGGGACAGGGCCGAGGGGATGGGTAGAGGGAGAGGGAGGGGTCAGAGAAGCCCCACCCAGGTCGCTGGTCTGGGCGATGAGTGGAAGGTGGGCAGCTACAGAGATGGGGGCATTAGGGGTGGGATGTTGAGGGGGAGATAGCTGAGCTTGAGCTGCTTTGAGTCACTGCAGCAGCTCGGAGGAGGAGCTGGGACCCAGAAGTGACAGGGTAGGGAGACACAACCCAGACTGGCAGGTGCAGGCATAGGGCATCTACACTGAGCTGGATAGGATCTCAGAGAGCTCCTTTAACAGGGCAGGTGTCATTGCTCCATTTTCCAGAAGAGGAAACTGAGGCTCAGACAATGCAAAACAGTTTGCCAGGAGTTCCACATTAAGGACACAGCAAAACCAAGATGGGAGCCCATCTGCCTCCCCCCCAGCTTTTTCCCACCTGCAGCTGCCCCGATGCCCCCATGGCCTGAGCTGACCCAGAGTAGAAACCAGGGCCAGGAAATGGGGCTGCAGGGAGCCCATTAGTACTTGGTGGGAACCACCGCCTGCAGAGAAAGGAAAAGCAAAGAGGGCAGCCCAGAAGTGAGCAGGGTCCGTCCCTCATAGTCAAGGCCACTGACCTCCCAACCTCCTGACCATCACACAAACGTGCACTGATGCCACCTTCGTGCTCAGCCTCTGCTGGGCTCTTCACACTCAACAGGGGGTGTACTATCCCCATGTTACCATCGAGGAAACTGAGGCCCAGAGAGAGGACAGTCACAAGGTGAGTTAGTAGCAGAGTACAGAAAGGGGCCCAGAGGTTCTGGAGCCAGAATCCCAGCTCACCCTCTCCAAGGGCTCGGAGGGGTTCCATGGGCAGCTGCTGGAGGCAGCCAGGGAGGGGCCCTGGGCTGCGGGGGTACAGGCCTGGGGGAGGGGGAGAAAGGATAGGAGGGAGATGGGTGAGCAAGGGAGCTCCTGAGAGCCTCTTGGCCACCGGAGCATCCACATTCGCTTGTCTTCGCCTCTTCCACCTGCCCGCCCAGAGCCCAACGCAGCATCCTGGCCAGGGCTGGAGCCCTCTGGTCCCTCTTTTCAGAAGACACCTGAACAAAGGGGCCTGAGACAGAGCAGGAGGTGCCATGTTGTGTGGGGAGGGAACAGGAATCGCGTGCTCCGTGGAAGGGTGTGATTGCTGGGCCCCAGCCTGGGGGACCCACGCCTGGGAAGAGGGGGGACCCCGCCTTGTGGATCCTTAGATCCCATCTAAGGATCCCAAGATCTGGACCTGGTGGAAGGTCCAGCTGTGCATAAGTTGCTGGTACCCTGCAGACCCTGAAGGATGGCAGGGCGGGGACTGGGTTTGGAGGCCCAGATCTGGAGGAGAGGGGTCCAGGGATGGGAGGGACAAGGCAGAAGTGGTTTTGGCCAGCAGGGGGCGCTGTTGCAGCAGAAATCCAGCTTTATGACCCTGGAGCAGGGAAGGAGAAAGGCACCCACTCATCAGCCCTAGCTGCCGGGGCACTGCCCTGGCACAAGAGACCAGTGTGGTGTCACGAATAAGAGCACAGGCTTACGCGTCCACAGGGCAGACTTGAGCTTGAATTCTAGCTGCTGGTCTCTGTGTGACCTTGGGCAAGTCTTAGTCTGCTCAGGCTACTATAACAAAATACCACGGACTAGGTGGATTAAATAACAGAGATTCATTTTCTCACAGTTGCGGCAGGGTTCAGTTTCTGGAGAGGGCTCTCTTCCTGGCTTGCAGACAGCCACCTTCTTGATGTGTGCTCACATGGCAGAGAAAGAGAGAGAGTTCTGGTCTCTCTTCCTTCCCTTATAAGGCCACAGTCCTATGGGACTGGGGCCTCACCTTTATAAACTCATTTAGCCCTAATTACCTCCTGGAGCCCCCACCCCCAGATCCAGTCATACTGGGGGTTAGGGCTTCAACATATGAATTTTGGGGCCCTGGGGAAACACAATTCAGTCCACAGCAGCAAGTCCTTTCCCCTCGAGCTCCAGTTTCCTCCTCTATGAAATGAGGAAGCGCACAGCAGTCCCCCCATGGGGCTGCGGTGAGGTATGAACGGGATCGTGCAGGGGAGGCCTGGCACCTGGGATGGAGTAAGCGTCCATAGCAAAATGGGCAAATCAGGAGCAAAGCAGGAGTGCAGACCTCAGGACCAGCTCGGTGGATGCCCACGTCCCCCTGAGCCACTGACCCAGGGTCCCTTACCTTCCCGCACGGGTCAGGGCAGGGACCCAGCTTATGGCAGAGCAGATGTTTTAGAGCAGGAGGGGGCTTCCAGCCAGGGAAGGGGGAACTGCAGGGGCTGGGAGGCAGGACAACACCAGGGATGGGGCTGGGACCTCAGCCACTTGCCAGGTTTGTGTCATTTGCTCAGCGAACACTTGCCAAGCCCCTGCCTCGTGCCAGGCTGTGTCAGGCACAGAGCTTTCAGGGGAGAAGGCACACTTGTCCTGCCCACCAGACCCAGGCAGGGGGCACCTCCCACTGTCCACACAGCCTGGTGGGGCCAGGTGCCATCTGTCCTGAACTAACACTAGCTGAGTGTCCCCTGGTGCCATGTCCAGCATCTGACCTCACAAGCACCTGTGACCGCCACAGGTAAGAGTAACGGGCTCAGCAAGGTGAAGGATCCCAAAAGCCCAAGGCCATGGGTGGGCAGGTGGCAATGGGAGCTGGCCATGCTCTTTCCCTTGCAAAGGCCGCTGCTCTGGGAGACCCTGGAGCCAGCAAGACTTGGGTTCACATTCAGGCTTCGCTACTTAGTACCTGGTGACCTTCAGTAAGTCATTTCCACCTTCTTAGCCTCAGGTTCCTCACTCGTAGACTGGTCCCTTTAAGCCTATCAGAGAATATAAGGAAAATTTTAATGATTTATTACAGTTGAGCCTTGAACAACACGGGCATGAGCTGCACAGTGCACATACACGTGGATTTTCTGCCACCTCTGCCACCCCTGAGACAGCAAGACCAGCCCTTCCTCCTCCTCCTCCTCTTCCTCCACCTGCTCCACATGAAGACCATGAGGATGAAGACCTTAATGATGATCCACTTCTGCTTACTGAATAGTAAATATATTTTCTCTTCCCTACGATTTTCTTAATAACATTTTCTCTAGCTTACTTTATTGCAAGAACACAGTATATAATATATACAATATATAAAATATGTGTTAATTAACTGTTTATGTTACTGATAAGGCTTCTAGTCAACAGTAGGCTATTAGTAGTTAAGTTTTGGGAGAGCCAAAGCTTATACTTATTGCCCTTTCTTTCTTTCTTTCTTTCTTTCTTTCTTTCTTTCTTTCTTTCTTTCTTTCTTTCTTTCTTTCTTTCGTTCTTTCTTTCGTTCTTTCTTTCGTTCTTTCTTTTGTTTTTCTTTCTTTTTTTTTCTTCTTTTTTTCTTTTCTTTTTTTGAGACAAAGTCACACTCTGTTAAAAAGGCTACAGTGCAGTGGCATCATCATAGCTCACTGCAACTTCAAACTCCTGGGCTCAAGAGATCATTCCACCTCAGCCTCCTGAGTAGCTGGGACTATAGGTGTACACCACCATGCCCGGCTAATTTTTCTATTTTTTGTAGAGATAGGGTCTCACTCACTATATTGCTCAGGCCGGTTTTTAACTCCTGGCCCCAAGCATTCCTTCCACCTTGGTCTCCCCTAGTGCTAAGATTATAGGCATGAGCCACTGCACCCAGCCACACTCAAATTTTCAACTGCATGGTCATTGGTTCCCCTAACCCCTGAGTTGTTCAAAGGTCAACTGTGTATGGTTTCTCTTTCCCTGTCATAAGGAAAGCTCCTCTGCTTCAAATTAACCCCATGAGGTTGGTGTTGGTATCCAGCTACAGAAAAGGAAAGGCTCAGAGAGGTTAATTGACTTGCCCAAGATCACAGAGTAAAAACCGAGTTCATTTGACTCCAGTGCCTGTGTTCTTTCTCGTGCACACACTTCCTCAGGGCAGGTTGCTTGTTCCTTCTGTATAATGGGCCCATCTAGGACCAAAAGCAGCACCTGGAAAAACACTTCCAAAGGGAGTGCTCGGTGGCTAGGGGCCTTCTCTGGGAGGGTCCTGACGCCCTCCCTGGGAAGCCTAATGTCCTGGGTAATAACCTTGGCTCTGTGCAGATTGGATGATCTTGGAAAAGTCTCTTATACCAAGCCTGAGTTTCCCACTCCTTAAAATGGGGGTAGGAGTTAATTATGAAGCGCAAGGCAAAGCATATCCCCTGCCCCTCTCCATGCCTCACCTTAACCTGTCCCATTCCAGAGAGCCACCTTCAGGCTTCCCTCTCCAGGGAGCCCCCAGGATTAGCCCCACAACTGGAGCAGGAGGCACCTGTGCTGGAGGTTGCTCCGACTTCTCAGAGGCACGGTCCCCATCGGGGCTGGGGCTGCAGGAGCCCAGCTGAGATGCCCTCCTGATGTGCTGGGTGCTCCTTGACGCTGCCTGCAGGGCCTGGGAGCAGACCAGCTCCAGCGGCATCTGAGGGCACAGGAGACCCCTCGGAGCAGGGGCTGCAGAGGCAGAAGCTCTGAGCCAGGGGCTGCACGGGCCTGCTCTGGGCTCCTTCCCTGGTCTCTGGGACTTCTGAGTTCCCCTGGCCATAGGGGACATTGGAGGCCCAGGCTGACTTGGAAGGGGCCCTCAGGCCTGGTACGCCCAAATTACAATTAAATTCTGTAGCCAACTCTGTTGGATGCACTGAGATGCCTTCATGTGGAGAGGGCATAAAACGCCACACCCACAGCCCACCATTCCCCAGCCCACAAGGGAGATCGTGCAGGAGAGACGCACTTGCGCTAGAGAGGACTGTGCACCTGGAGAGAAAGTGGGAGAGGGGCAGGCAGAAAGGACTGCCAGACACCCCACGGCTGTGCCCAAGGTACGACTGCAAGTGCTTTGGAAAAAAGTTCTGGCAGCCCTGGTACATCACTTTAAGATGCCCAGTGCTCCTCAGAGTTGCATAAAATGAAAGTCTCAGTCTCTCTCTTTCTCTTTATCCTCCCCACCCCCTACTATAAAATTAATACTTGTTTAAATAAATTTTGAAACTACAAAAATAACAAGAAAGCATAAAAAAAAAGAAAACCCACCCAGCCCTGTCTCACCCCAAGCGCTCCCAGCATCCTGGTGACGTCCCTTTGTTCCTTGCTTCCCCAGCAGACGTGCTCTGCTGTCTCCTGCTCATATGCTTAGGGTGTCGTGAGTGTTTCTCTTTCATCCTAAGTTCCTTCTCCTCCAAGAGGCTGCTCTGTGCCTCACGATCTTAAAATTGTTTCCTGCTATTCTAAACAAAGCTGTGACGAATGTTCCAAAAGCTTTTCCCAAATTCTGAAATATTTCCTTGGGATTGATTTTTCAGAAGGGAGTTGGAAAATCAGGTAGGAGAAGAGCATGGAAGCCTCTAAATCCAAAGAGCCTCTTTAAAGGGTGATTCTTTTCACCTGCGAGCACCTGAGACCGTCACAGGGAAGATTGCCCCCCAACCTGGGAGCACGCCACGCTTTGTCTTTAAAACGGCCAGAGGACATCCCTGGGGAGACTCCCTCTTCTGCTAAGGCCCACAGAGATGGGTTGTCACTCAGTGGTCCCAGAAAGAGGACTGGGGCTCCTGACCCTGATGGAGGTTCACGTTTGCTTCAGCTAAGACGCAACGGCCCCACAGCTGGAGATTTCTGGTGGGGCTCGTGGTCAGACATGTGACTGTCATGCTCTATCACTGACTAGCTGTGTGACCTTGGGCAAGCTACTTAACTTCTCTGAGCCTGTCTCCTCATCTGGAGAATGAAGACGAAAACAGCATCTACTTCCCTGAGGCTCAGCGTAAGCACTGGTGGAGTGATGTGGCACCCCCAGCCCCGGGTGGGCTCCGCCGTGGCAGTGCAGGGCGATAAGCAGTGGCACATGAGGACCTGACGGCTGCTCTAGCTGCATGCCCCGCTCTGTCCCAAGGCTCTTCTTCTGACGTTGCAGAGTCTCCGTTTCTTTGAGGTAAATGGGGCGGAGGCTAAGTCCCGCCGCCCGGAGCTGTTGGGATGCAAATGAGCCTGACAAGCGATATTTCATAAACTGCGGAAGGCTTCGTGACAACTCACTCGGCATGCTGGTGGCGTCCTCCTGTGAAGGAACGTGCTGCCTTTGGATCAGGCCGCAGCAGCAGCTCTGGGGATACAGCCGCTGCCTCCAGGAAGCCAGCGCCTGTCTGTGGCTCCACCTTCCACAGAGCTCCTCCAGCTGCACCCCCAGGGGCACGGGGTCGCGCAGCACTGAGGTCCCGCGCCCGCTGCGTGTGCTTGGACAAGGGCATCAGCCTCTCTGGGGACCTCGGGTTTCTCGTCTGTAGAGTGGGAGCTCCCGTCATGGGGTAGTTAGGGACAGCAAGTGAGCTCGCCAGGCACACAGCAGGTGCTCGTCACAGTAAACCTCCTATCCCCTGCAGATCCTGGGGGGTGTGAATGAGCAGAGTCTGTGTTTACGGAGGACTGAGAAAGGTTTGAAGGAAGCAGCCCACACTCTGGGGAACCATGGACTGGGCAGAGCTGTGGCGGGTCAGCTTCTCACATCTGCCCACTTCTATCCCGGAGGCCCTGCGGAAGGACTGTTTAAGTCCCAGGATTCAGCCCCAGAGCCAGAGAGCGTGTCCCCAGCGGCCCGGCTGCTGGCCCCTGCATGGCTCTTCTGTCTCTCCAAGAAGAGGATGATGACCATGATGGGTACCAAGATGATGTCCTTGGGCACACTCATTAACCCCTGTGTGCCAGGCCCTGCTGAAGCTTCCAGAGTTAAAGATGACGTCCCCACTCCTAGAGACCTTACGTTCCAGTGACAGATAGAAATAAAGACTGCAAATGAAAGAAGAAGGCTGAGCCGAGACGAGATGAGCAAGTAAAGGAGCACACAGGGGACCGGGCAGAATAAGGGACGGGCGCTGACTTCAGCCAAGAAGAGATGTTTGCGCAGAGATGCACCCGCTGGGGCGGGAGCTCAGGGAATAGGCAGTGCGAAGGCTCTGAGCGGGGAATCGAGTGTGATGTGCACGGGGAACAGCGAAGAAGCCAGGGGCTGGGGTGTGGTGAGCCAGGCAGGTGGCAGGAGCCAGACACTGTCACTGCCCAGAGCATGGAGCAGTGGGGGCTTCAGTGAATGGATGTTGTGGGGACAGAGAACAGGTCTCAATGTGTGGCTCACAGGGGTAGCAGTTCCAGAGAGGCAGCTTCCAGCTCACAGGAAAGCCAGACTTCTGGGCAGACAGAATCATGTAAGGATGGGAATGGATTCTTCCTAAGGGAGTGAGCTCCCCGGAGCCAGAGGCATGCATGCATGGGAACAGATTGCTTGGAGCATTCATTCTGTTGGTCACTCAGTGAACAGTGGAGTGTTACTATGCCGCTGTGCCCAGCCCCGTGCTGGGAGCAGGGTGGCTGAGATGGGCACTGCGCTGGTGGAGGTTGTGGTCCTATGGGGAGGAAACCTAGGGAGTGGGTGGAGAAGATCCTGGGCCACTAGAAGCAGGACAGAGAACACACGAGGGTAACAGATGGGAAGTGAGAGGAGGAGAACCGGTGGAGCAGGGAGGGAGGGAACGTTTTTGGCCTTTCGGGGAGGCGTCATGGCATCACCTACGGGCTGGGAGGATGGGAAGGATTTGGACATCAGGAAATGGAAGGAGCCGCGTCCAGGCAGAAAGACCCGAGCCAAGGTCTAGAACAGGCTGTTGGGTGGAACTTCCTGTGATGATGGGGAGCTCCATGCCTGCGCTGTCCAGGACAGCATGGTCTGCGTGACTCAGAACGGCATTAATTGTACTTCATTTTAGTTAGACTGAAATGGCCGTGTGTGGCCGGCGGCTGCCATATTGGGCCACCCGGGGCTAGAGGCAGGAACTGTGGGCCGAGTCTGGCCTGAGAGTTCGGTGGCCCTGCGGGAGGAGTGCCGGGGCTGGCCCAGGGCACCTTACACTTGCTTCTGGGGGCTGCAGCAGCCATGGAGGGGTCTGCCCAGGTTCAAAGACCCTTCTGGGGCAAGGAGGAGGGACCCATAGAGGACTGAGGCTACAAGCAGGAAGGAGGGCGTGATGGATGTGGGGGCGAGTGCACGAGCACCCCCAGGACACCCGACCCTGCCCGATCCTGGGCTGGTGGGAAGGGGCTGCGGCAGCGTGCTTGCCCTGGTGCACTGGCCCTCCCCCTGTGCCGGGCACTGGCAAACTGGCAGGCAGCTGGCTCCCCACCACTCTCCCCTCCTCATGGACCCCAAGTGACCCCCACCCCGTCCATGGCCAGCGCTGCCTGTGACCTCACAGCCCAGTCCTCATCCTGGCCCCACCAGGCGCATTGGCGGAGCACTTGCCACATGCCCTGTGATTCCAGACTCATTGTCTCCTCCTTTCTTTCCCATGTGGCTTGCAGAGGGGCCTGCAGCCTCTGGAGCCAGCAAACTTACTGGCTGTGTGGCCTCGGGCAAGCGACCACCCCTCGGAGCACCTTTCTCTCCGAGTGCTCCCATGGTGGAGGTGGGGGGTGTACAAGACTGGCAGGGCCGTGCGGGGTGGGCGCACTGTGCGGTGTGTGGGGTCGTGTGCAGCGCGGCTGGCAATGCCCAGGGTGCCAGTGGGGCTGTCTAACAGGTGTGGCATCGCCTGGGGGCGGTGAAGGGGGGCTGTGCCTATGGCACAGGGTGCCGCTGTGAAGATGTGAGAGTGGGTTGGGGGAACGGGAGCCCCGAGGAACCCACTCCCCAGCACACCCCTTTAGCCCTGGCCACCCCGCCCCTGCTGGAGCCAGAGAGTGGCGGAACAGATGTGCCATCACCCCAGCTGCCTGCCCAGACTCCCCCACCAGGGAGCCAGGCTTACCTGAGAGCGGCCTCCTGGCCCCTGACCCCAGCAGCCACCAGCATCGAGGCGAGGCCCTGGGAGCATGGCCAGGTGAGCTGCCCCACCCACGGCCAGGGGCCACGGGGAGACCCAGGATGAGGTGCCAGGAGGCAGGCACGCAGGAAAGCACGCAACGCCAGGGACAAGTCTGCTAGACTCTGCGACTCACAGGCCACCTCCTCCTGGCAGCTGCTTTTATTTCAAGACAACCTTCCAAGAGGGGTAGTATCATCACCCTGTTTTATAGAAGAAAAACCTGTGGCCTGGAGAGGTGACAGAAGCCACTCCTCCAAGCCCGTGCTGGCGCTCCATCCCCATCTGCTGACACAGGGCCCAGCACACAGAGAGCCCAGCTGCAACGGTGGTCACGGGCCACTTACAGAGGCAGCAGGGGTGTCGGGGTCCTGGACTCTCCCCTGCCCAGTGACCCTGACTGCTCCTGCTCGTCTCGTGTTGAATGAGAACGAGGCCCCCCACTGCGTGTCCCTCCTGGAGTGCGGCCGGCTGTGGCAGGCAAGGACTCAGAACTTTCATCGCCAAGGGCAAAGAGCTGGGGTGGCATGGGAGGGGCCTCGTCCCTGCTGCCCCTCCTTGAGCCCAGCTGTGACCTGGTGAGCAGGGCCGCCACTCGTCCCTTCCTGCCTGGGAGGCCCAAAGAGTGGGCTGCAGGGCAGGGGACAGCCACAGCGGGGACTTGCTGCGCAGCCCTGGGAGAGAGGCCCGAGCATCTGCATTTCCGGAGCTGCCGCACCAGGGTGGGAGCCGGCGGCTGGCACCGACCACAGCTCCACAGGCAACTGCTCGTTAATCCACCCTCCACGGCCGCTGCAAAGTAACTCAATTAGCCTGGAAGAGCTGCTGGCAGCCTGCCAGGGAGGGCCCCCGCGGAGGGGCCCACAGAGCCTCCTGACAGGCGGCCCCCCACACTGCAGGAAGGGACCCTGAGAGGAGGACAAGAGACACCCTCATTCTGAGGAATGTGCCCTCCCCCATCACAGGGACCCGCCCCACCATGGCTCTGCCACGTTGGGGCTATCTAACCCCACTGGGCACATGGGGAAACTGAGGCTCAGAGGGGCTAGGGTTGACCAACTGTAAAAACCAGATGGGGTCCACTCTGCAGCGCTCACGAGAGTCTTGAAAGAGGAGGATGGAGAGAGCTCAGCCCTTTGAAGAGCTGGGGTTGTCACTGGCCTTCTCCCCAGGTTGGAGAAATTTAAGGTGCCAGCCAGCACCTTTCGAACCAGCCAGAGGGCCCAAGGCCAAGGTTAAGGGGGACTCCAGGCTTCGGGAAGAGGATGCCTGAGTGCCGGAAGGAGAGTGCTGTGGCACGAGGCCTAGATTCTGAGGTGTGCATCTGTCTACCTGGCAGGCGGGGGCCACCATGTCCTGTGCTGGGAGCCTCTGCCCCTCAGGGAGCTTGGCCAGAGCCAGGTCTCCATAGGATGGTGTCCACGACTCCTCCCTCCTCCCGCCAGCACCAGGTACACGGTGAGCCCAGGCCTGGAGACGGCCTGGGGCTTGGGACTTAGGGGTCAGGGCGGGGCTGAGGCTGAGGCAGGATGCAGCCACTGCGCCCCAGACCCTTTCTGACCCTTTCTTCCCCATCAGCTGGTGAGCTGGTGCTGGCCCGGGCACTGGAGGAGGATGGGTGTGCGTGCATTACTCAGAGCGCCTAGGAGCTCTGCCCGAGGGTCAGCTCCAAGGCTGAACTCACCACCTTCCCTCTCTGCTCCCCCTTCCTTGGAGAACGAGCCCAGAACGAGCCCCAGTCAACCACCCCGGCCTCCTGCTCACCCCACAGCCCCTCCACCACCCATCCCGCCAAGCCCCTTCCAAACTTTCAGAACCCACCCGCCTCTCAACCCGTGGCCCACCCGAATCCAGGCCACCCTCATCGCCCCTCAGGATTGCTGCCAGGTCCCTGCCACCAGTCTCGCTGCTCTGCACACCCCCCAGTACCACCACACACATACATACACCCATACATACACATATACACACATGCACATGCATAATACACAGAGATATGCACATGCATATATACATGCATGCACGTGCATCATGTGCACACATACACACCCATGTGTATGCATCTACACATCCACGTATACATATATGCACATACATAGATATGCACATATACACATACACATCTGCACACATTTACACACCCACCCCACCAGTTGTCCAGGGGGATCTTTCCAGAACTGAAACCTGACAAGGTTACACCCCCATTGCCCTCCATAACCCAGCCTTCGAGGTCCCTGGGCCTCGGCCTGCTCACCGTTTGGTGGCTGTGTGGCCCAGGATGAGTCACACCGCTCTGAGCTGCCCTCATCTGGGAAGCAGGGTGCTGGGGCCTTCAGCATCGAGGACGCCCTGGGCTAACGCCAGGCTAACGCCCACCTGCCTGTGAACACTCACCTGGGCACCAGCCCTCCTGCCAGCCCTCCCCCTGGAATCCAGCAACCTCCTCAGCACCCTGCTCCAGGGTGCCTGGGACAGTGCTCCATGTGTGCCATGAATGAATGAATGAAGTACGCAGGGCTGTGGCTGGACACGTGTGGATATGGTCAGGTGGCAGACTATACACAGACCCCTCTCCCCACCCCCCCATACACACAGACACACCACACACACATACCACACACACACACGCCACACACACACACCACACACACAGACACACCACACACACGCGCCACACACACACACACCACACACACAGACATGCCTCCCACCCACTCCATACACACAGACACACCACACACACCACACACACACACCACACACACACACCACACACACACCACACACGCAGACACACCACACACACACACCACACACACAGACACGCCCCCCACCCACTCCATACACACAGACACACCACACACATACCACACACACACCACACACACATACCACACACACAGACACACCACACACACACACCACACACACAGACATGCCTCCCATCCACTCCATACACACAGACACACCACACACACATACCACACACACACACCACACACACAAACACACCACACACACATACCACACACACCACACACACACATGCCACACACACACACACCACACACAGACACACCACACACACATACCACACACGCACACCACACACACAGACACACCACACACACACACCACACACAGACATGCCTCCCACCCACTCCATACACACAGACACACCACACACATACCACACACACACACACCACACACACATACCACACACACACATACCACACACACACATGCCTCCCACCCACTCCATACACACACACCACACACACACATACCACACACACAGACATGCCTCCCACCCAATCCATACACACAGACACGCCACACACACACACCACACACACAGACATGCCTCCCACCCACTCCATACACACAGACACACCACACACACACC